>VCRD01001722.1:25912-55210 GCA_006783055.1 Trinorchestia longiramus | reverse complement strand
AAAACCAATGTACTAACGTATATGTACTGTGCACTCGGTTGGAATAATAAAGTTTGTTTGGTATGAACGTTATGGCATAGACCGGAGGAGACCTTGAAAAGTTGGAGGTGCTGCAGAAGAGGGTAGGGCGTTTGCCATAGGGCGCCCCAAAATGGACGGTTGTAAAAGCTATTAAAAAATATCTAGAATGGAGTCTGTTTTCTGAAAGAATGATAAAGACTATGTTGAATTACAAGGTGAGAATTGAGCAAGCAAACGTAAAATAAAAGGTAGGTTAAACAAATTTTTGAATGGAATCTGGGGGAAAGCCTATGGGAAAAATTCGCGGAAAGCATGCAAAAACTATGGATCCAAAAAGATCTTCGTATCCGAATAGGAAGACCTATTGATGGTTGGTTATTGAGAAACGATGGAGGTAAAAGACTTAAGAGGGATTGTAAAAAGTGAAAGAAGGAAATTGAAAAATTAACGAAAGAGTATTGTTTGAACAAATGGAAGCACAGCATGATTGGGAGCACCACTTTAACTTGGTGTGCCCGTGAGAATGCGCTGATGGTTGAAATGTTCTTTGATGCAAGTTTAGGCAGCCAGCCCTTGTTTGCCATCAGATGTAAGGGATTAAGTGTAAATAGGCGCACGTGAAGGTAGAATGAGGGGAATAACAAGGTATGTAAGCAGTGTAACAGAGGATTAGGGGAAACAATTGAATATCTGGTCCTAGAATGTAGTAAATATAAGCATGAGCGCGGGAGCTTCATGGATATGATTCGTGAGCAGTATGGAGAGAACCAGTGAAATTCTAAGTGTGTTGAAGAGGACTTCGGTCCAAGCCATCGTATAGGACTGGATGAGGAACGCAACTTGACTGTTGTGGGTGCCATGGAATAAGAGACCATGGTGTTGAATAGGCAGTTTCCTGGATTAGAGGGTGACTACCAGTCAAGCATGAGGGAATGTTTATGACAAGCTGGATCTCCCAGTGAGGTCTTCACTTGGCTGGTTCTTTTGTATGAATTGACTGAAGGTGGCCCTTGAGAAATTATTTCGAACAACCCTGGTACACAGGTGAAAAACTTTGAGATGCCACCCTGTTTTCTGTGTGCGTTTTAGAGGGAATTAAAGGCGATAACGAAAGCTCCAGCTAAAGTCAACCAGTCTGAAGCTTCCTTAGGGTACGGATGGCACGGTCCAGGACATGCCCAACCCAGAACTTCAGTGACGGCAATTGGTGCACTCAAATACGGCACGAGTACGGCGGGTAGTTTGCTGGAATGCAGGAAGTCGTCAATAAGTTGTGAGTTGTAAGTTATGAGGTGTGAGCAGGGGCGGATGATTCCTTCTCGAAGGCTGTTTAGCTCAACGCATGAAACAATAATGATCACGGTCGACGTCGCTATACCGAAGCTAGAACAATTGTTGAATGTTGCCACAAACTGTGTCTTAAGTGATTATTGGTGACTGGAACTTGTTATTAATTTTAAATAACATGCGTCACTAAGTTATCAATAGAATTAACTATGAACTATATAAAAAAATGATCAATTTTTATAATGATAATTGCACTAATTTTTAGTGACGGATATGACATTATTGCTAATTCATATTGAAAAGGTATTTGATATTATACGTAAGGAGATTGGAATTAAGATAATAAAATATACAATATGATATGAATGGTATATAGAGCGATACCATTCTTGCTACAAACTCATACTGGAGTCTTGTTCAACACATCTGGTATTCCACTGGTTATCTCCATACTGCTAGCAAACCACACCCATAGAGCTCTGTTGCTCGTGCTCATATTTATGCATTCTAAGGCCAAATATTCTATTGTTTTCTCTACTTCTTTGGCACACTGCATACATAACTTGTTATTCCTCTCATTTCATCTCCATGGAAGCCTATTTACACTTAATACCTTAGACCTAACGGCAAACAGGAGTTGGTTGTCAAAACTTCCATCAAAAAACTTTTCTAGCTTTGGTACATTCTTACAGACGTGCCAAGTTAAGGTGGTCTTCCCAGTCATGCTATGTTCCATTTGTTCAGATCATACTGTTTAATTAGTCTTTAAATTCCCCTTTTCCACTTTTTGTGATCCTATTTCATTTTTTCGCCTCCATTATTTCTCAATAATCAGTCGTCCATAGGTCTCCCAATTTTGACCCGAACAATTTTTTGAATCTGCAGCTTTCTTGAATGTTCCCAAAAAATTTTTGTAGCTGCAAATTTTCCCAGCACATGCAGGTTTCACAAGAAAAAATTAATCGAAAAAATGCAGATTTAATTAAGGACGTTATGTATATTGAGTAACAATCATAAACAATCAAAATGTCGATATTGTGAGTTGATGTTGAGGTATCCTGATTTTTATACCCAGTCGAGCATGAGTTCAACGTATTCTTGAATCTTCAACACGAAATATTTGTTAACCTGTTCGTTGAATTGCGGGTAACTATGTTGAACAAAACTGTTGTGCTAGATAACAGTTTCAAATTATTTTCCAGTAAGTATCACTTTCAGAACCTATAGAGAAAGTTCTAATGGTGTGAGCTAGTCTATATTATGACCAACATCTCATTTCTTTAAATTTTGCTGCACACTTAAATATGCAGAGTACAAAAATGAAGAAAGCCTACTTCTTTTCACTGTTTTTATCATACTCTGAGAACTATCTTTTTTCTACAAACAGTAATGTTTTTAGCATATTAAAATATGTGCCCGGTTATTTGTTAAGAGGTTTTCGTCATCGAAATTTCAACTAAAACTTTTTAAAGTTTTAGTTGAAATTGCTGGGTATCTTTTCGAATATAAGAAAGATACTTAGGGTATGTAATATATTTTACTACATACATTACATTTACATATGTAGAGAGGATGGTAATCTTTAGTTTCATATTTTCTGAGAAAACCCTGACACTGTACAGATAAAATATTCAACATTGGAAATTTCTTGTAAATGAAAGAGGTTACGGAAAAAGTGTTTAGGGAAATTGAAACACAAATTGTGTGTCATGTTGACCGCATAGAGACTAAAGAAAACTGTTTACATTGGCCATCATTCGTGACGGATTTATGTAAATCCGAACTCAGTGATCGTCTATAGAGGATTTTTACTTGAGCGTTGTTTGAAGCGTTTAAAAAGTAATAACATACTCGTATTATAAGTGCCTTGGTCAGGATTACAATACTCGTATTATTACAATTAAAAATGAAACCCTTCTGAAATTTAATACAGAAATATTTATAGGATCAAACTTTTTGATATCAGCTCATCTCCATCTTTTTTTACGTGCAATTGGTTCATCTGTTGGAAATTTTTAATGGCGAAAGAGACGTGCTTCATACGTCCGCCAAAAGTGTCATGAATGCATTTTATTTAACGCTGTATTATCCTTCCTGTTACTTCTCAACTTTCATTTAGGTAGATGGTTGTAGAATATCCTGTACTTCTCGGCTCCAGTAACATGTTTTACGATATTTTCTGTATTTTCAAGGCGAGCTTGAGAATATCCGCACTCCCCTTATTCCTGTGTTCAAGTGCCCTAGAAAGCATTTTTGATTAGCCAATTGTCAGTAAATGGATCCATCTTTCTTTCACACGAATTCTTTTCCTTTGTTCCTTTGGCTAGTCGCTTCTTTTGAGCTTTCAATCCGCCATCCATCTGCTCGGCAATTGGTAAGAATGAATGAGCATGTTATCCTATTATTTCTTTTACTTTTCAGAGTTATTTTTCTAAGCCTATTTCTCCTGTACAGTGGGCTACAGTGGGCGAGTGGCGAGCATCTCCACTTACGATGCGTGAAGACCCGCGTTCAATCCCCGTTGCCCCCTTGGTCTGTTTGTCTGATCATCTGCAGACAAGAAACATGTCCAGCATGCTGCAACACTGGACGCCTGGAACAAGATTAGGCCTTCATCACGTTCATCAAATCGCCCCTACGAGCCTTTACTTCAAGTTGCAGCACAGAGGATGATAAGTGTCGCTAGGAGCATTATAGTGATCTATTTAATATCACTCCTCAGTCCCAATCCTCAAACTTCTCTTAGCTCCGAGCAGACATTGAATATCTTTATTTTTTATCTTACTCGGAGTGAGGGCCTGAGGGAGTAAGAAACCGTCGAGGAACCCAATACGAGAAAAGGTAATAAAGGGGAGGATGAGTTTAATATTTTGTATTTAGACATTTGAATACTATATTAGTTCTTGGTTCTTCGCCGCGCACGTCTTGACATCGAGTACTAGCGTACTGACATATTGCCGACAGAGCCCAGGACGTGAAGAGTTGGAGTGCGTGGCGAGTTGTAGTGCGTGCACTTCTTGTTAGTGCGTGGGTTGTTTGAGCCCCATCCTGTCCGCAGACAGAATGGCTGATTTCTTCTTCGTTCGCTCTGCTGTTAGCTGTAAGTTGATTTCTTCAGGTGATGAGAGTTCTTGTGGAGATGTTGACTTTGGAAGCGCTTGGTAGAGAGTCTGTGACGCAGAGCGTTGCAGCTTCGTTATACATGGCGTTTAGCTGGGTTCTGCTGCCTGAGCGTGACCGCTCATTGGTTAATGTCGTGCTTCTAGTCGTAACGGGGCCTAGCTTCGTCGCTGGATTCACTTCCTCTGTCCTGTCTACTCATTGATCGATGAAAGCTAGCCTCGTCGCGGAATTCGTTTGTAGTGGAGCCATGCGATTCACTACAGCATCAACACTACTCATAAGATGTTAACGATAAGCATCATCATTACTCCTAAGATATGAACATTAAGAATTGAAAATTTAATGTATCTGTACTGTATACGTGATTAGAAATAAAGTTTCTTTCTTCACTGAGAGTTTATTTTACTCGAACTGTTGTCTTACCGTAGTGTAGAAAATAATATATAATAAAATAATAATAAAATAATAATAAATAATAATAAATAATAAAAATAATATATAATAAAATTTCATAAGCTTTAATTCAGTAGGCAAGATCATACTATCAGATATATATGGTTTCTGCAGAAGTTCACTGGATCAATGAATGAGCTTAGAACAGATGTTTTTTCTTCTGCACACTCATCAAAACTGTAAAAAATAAATTCTAAACATGCGGATCGTCTTCTGTGATGTTGCCGCTGAGTGAAGTCACAGAGTCTACAGTTTTTACGCTAAGTTTTATTAACGTTATTGATTGGATTTCATTCGATTGACAAAATGTATGTTTTAGCCAATGGGGGAAAGGATAATAACTTTATTATTATTATTATTTTTACACTTCTTACAAGCTTTTTCATAAGTGATAATGATCATCTGATGAAGGGTCATCCTGCTAATCTTTGCTAAATAGTTAAAACCTGAAATCATTCGAGTTAAGCAGCATACATAATGAAAAACGCCTTTAAATACTTACACTGTAAACAGAAAAAAGAGAATCAGCGATAAAAGCTCAATATTCACATAAGCTCGTCTAACTTGTAATTTCTGGAGAATAACTTAATGTTTCTGTTACCACTATTTTTTGTTGTGATGGAATAAGTTAGAACTCTTACAACTTCATATATGATATTACTTGTTATGCACGAAAATTGGACTTAATACTGTAAAAGAATATGTTATTCATTGTGAAAACAGTGCATCAGTGCCTCACTGTTTCGTTTGTCCCAGTCGGTCAGACTCCATTCAGCGCTCTCAGCTTTAAATAGCTTCTCCGGATGTCGAATCGGGTTTCGTAAGTAGGAACATTTTCTTCGATGTCATCTTCTAACATTTTTCCTTCGAGATCTTCATAGATAAGTGGATCGTGAATCCAAGTGAAGATAAAATATTCAAGTTCAGCCAAGAGATGGCGCTCGGATCTCTGAGTAGAAGGGGAAGAGTCTGGGTAAACCTGGAGGTTGAAAGGGAAGGTTATTTTCACTAGCTAAACAAACATCAGCCATGCAACTGCATGACATCAAAAAAACTGTGAACGTCATTGTTAGAGCTGCTATGTACGAGGGTGTCCGGTAGTTACGGTCACAACACCACCCAAACACCGAGGCTAGAAAAGGGGGCAACCTCATTAAGTGAGTTTGTTCAAGGTACTCAACACACGCTACGAACTAATACAGGAAATTTCAAAACTTGCAATGGAGAAAAATATAAAAATCTTTTTATCTGTCAGCCTGGTTGAGTAAAGAATAACACCAGTAAATTAAAATTTTGATGAACAAATGTAAGTGTCAAGAAAATCTGACTAATGGACGGTAGCTTACGCAATCATAGAGCGTAGTTCACAAGAATTTATGTAATCACTTTACTGGATCAAATGAAGGATTGTTATTATTTAGAGATTCAGTACATGGGTACATCATTCTATAAACGTACGATAGACATAAAGAAGCAATATATACGACTCAAAACTTAGAAAAAGACCATTGATACGAAGGGGTAAAAATCTGTTCGAGCTGAAAAAGAGATAAAAGGGATTAAAAATATGGATCCAAAAAAATATCAGGTAGGTCACTTGTATAACCTGAGTAAAGAGGTTAGACAATTAAGCTTTTGTTTACAAACACTTAATCTGCAAAGAAAAGCTAACATATTAAGTAACGGGATAAATTTTCAATTTTGCTCAGCTCCCCCAAAAAACAATTTACGTTTAGTTTACTTGTTGAGTTGTTTTGCTTCCTTCTCAATCACAGAAGCGCAAAAGTTGATGATTGGGAATTGGATGGATTCCTAATTCAAGCTTTTAAACTTAAAGTGTGAACAGATGAGTTTGAAAATATGAGGATGAATTATATTTTCCAACAAGATGATTCCAAAAATAAAGTAGCATGTTGAGTGGATATTATGACGTATCATGCGTAGAATTATGATGAATTTCCTATGTTGTTTCTAAGATAATGGATGTACCTACTTGACACTGAAGCGTTTACATGCACGGCGGTATCATTTTTTTATGTTAGAATTTATCCAAAAACTCATGAAAAGAATGATCAACGCCTTCTTTCAAGGTTGGTTTTCAAACTACAAGCCTCGAAAGCAACCAAATTTTAGTTACGGCGAATTAGACAGTGAGCAAGAGATTGTGCTGATCAACTTTTTTAGCACTGGTTTCTATCTACTTCACACAACCAAACTGTATTGTCAGGCATGTTTTCTAGGCTGGTACTTGTGACAACGAACAATTTTGAAGTAAACTTTTAGTGAGCATCTGAGGCACGCTTCACCAAACCATGGGCCAGCGGGGACTGGACAAACTAAATCAATATTTGTTCTTGTTACAAAAAATTTCAAGGAAATACTCCAAAGAATTGAAGGGTGGACAGCACTAGTGGACTACTTGCATATTTTCCCACGGGAAAAAATGCAATTAGTCCACTAGTACTGTCCACCCTTCATATAGTAAACTACTGGATCGTAATCGCCTCTGTCAGCGCTGTGATAGCGACAGCACGGGAGTGGACTACTTGCATTTTTTCCCGTGGAAAATATATTATATTTACCAAGGGGAAAAAATCCAAGTAGTCCACTAGTGCTGTCCACCCTTCAATTATTGAAATTGACTTTAACACTTTCTGATATTCAGTAAGAAAATCGCATAGCATTCTTACGGTAATTAACGATTTATGTTATAACGTTCAGACCAATGTGATCCATATTTTGCAAACATTGTCAGAAGCCAGCCAAGAGGTAAAAAATGTAATTTGGTATAAATTCCCTCGAATGATTCACAATAGCTAAGAATTCTGCATCGTTTTATTAAGGAAAGGGAAGGGAAATAACAGAGGGATAATTACATTCTTTATCCCGAGGGCTAATAAGGACGAGCTAAGTATCAGCGTGATAATCACATTCTATGCTTTAGCTTTACGCCTGCAGTAAGCAGTAAAGAGTAGAGAGTCTATCACTAAAACCTAATCATCTGGTTACTTTTAGAGAAAATTTGTTTTGTCTCTAAATAAATAATTTAAATGTTATTAAAATAGTAGGGTTTTCATCTGTGTATGAAATGCGTTTGTATATGTAAGCAATTATTTCAATTAATAATGTATTAAAAATCGGGATGCGCTTCATGAAAGAAGACTTGCACTGAACCTGATCATTAATTGATGCTTATGATCTGTCCTAATACTCAACCTAAAGTACTACAAAACGTCAATTAGTATTCGTAGTTAGCGTTGGTTCAAAGATGTACAAAAGCTTAAAATTGTACAGGAATTACGAGATTTGTGGCCTGCTCAGTTCACTCCATGTTTACTAGTTGAAGATGTGCTCTAACTGAAATGTAAATTTGACGTTCTACAAGGCAAACCAATCTTTGGGATGTTGCTTTAGTTTTCCATCGAGGTTCCCCACAGACTGGACACTTGCCCACAGATTGGTTCCCAACAGATTGTATATTACAGTTCGTTATTTTGAAACCCATGTAATGTGGTTGCCAAGGTCTGTACAATATTTGGAGTTAATACCATGCATTTTCCCAGTTTAGTTCTGATCTGTAAGAGATGCAGAGCTATTTCAAGGAATATGCCAAGTCTAGTTCTGGCCTCCCAAACACGTAGTCTGGAACAGGAAGTTGACAAAGGCCCTCATCAGCTGCTGATCAGCTCGAAGACTTGCACTGGAGTCCGGGTACACCTACGGTGGGACGGTCATCCAGTTAACAGATGGCTTTATACACCCGAGAGCTTTAGTCTAAGATTTCAATCACGTTTTAACCTCCGTTACTTCCTATCATGGATACAGAATATACCTGGAGTCACAATCGAGTTATCTTACAACAATGAACGTTCGGCAACGTGGAAGCAGCCTATTGCCTCAAGTCAATTTTTATTATTGCAGAGCGTGAAGAAATTCTTCGGTTGCAGTAAAAATGGCACCGAAAATACAATTGGGCTCAAAAAGCGATACGCGTTTGATGCTGTTTTAAAAAAAAACGTTAAAGCCTTGTAAAAGTTGGTGACCTTTCTTCAATTACAATGAGAACAATCTAGTAAGGGTCGTGAAGATTTAGATTACTTTGAATTAGGGTTCTGTCATGTATTTTTAAAGTTTGAATTTTAAATAAGAAAACTCTTATCAACGGGAGCACTTAATTGTGTACCGATATTCTAACGTTTTTACATAGAGTGTATGATTAGTACTCACAAGACGTAATTAATCCCCAGTTTATAGAATAAGCTAAATTGGTACGGAGCTTTATTTTGTTGCAAACTCTGACTGACCAATATCGTAGTTGAAATCGAACTTTCTTTTTCTTCCGTAGCGACGCCTGTTTTGAAGCGAGTCAGTTCGCAAAGTAAGGCACAGTTTAAGGAGAAAAAATTATTCGCCTTCGAAGTCGACATTCACAAAATTATAGAGGATACTTAGCAGGTTCATTTCAATTCAGAGCTTGTAGACATTGCCAAATCTTGTTTTTTCCATATATGTTTGCGAGTGTTATCTCTTCGTAAATATTTTTCCTCTGTGCTTGCATTTTGCTGTTGCCTCATCAAAGCCTCGCTAATGAAATGTAACATTATTGGCAACACGAAATAAATCTACGAGACAATCACAGTTATTAGGAAATCTTCAATTAGTCCTCAAATATAGAGTTTAAAAACTGCGAAAATTAAAGTGAAGTAGTGGAAAGTCAGAAAAGAAAATAACTAATGCTTAATTTCAGGCAGCTTTGTAGTTGGTTTCAAGAAATGTTGCCGGTATTTTACGACTTGCTCAACTTGGAAGCTATTCTTAAAAGAGGAACTGCAACCTCTTGTGTTGCTTGTGCTCAGCAATAAAATTTTAAGGAACTATTCACTGCTGCCCAAACTTCCATGAATGTTTGCATAGATACTCACACTTCTGTTAATAAGATCAGTCTTATATGTTGGAGTGAAGCATAAGAAAGTTTCAATGCATTTCGTTATGATAATGATTACCAATGATACGAAGGAATTCAAAGCAAGAGCATTGCAAATTATTACCACCTTATCAGTCTAGGTACTTCAAATTTGAAACTCCTCTAAATTTCTCCCACAATCGAAAAAATGTTCTTACGAATATTGTTTCTGCCATTCCTCGAAATGGATCTGACCATCAAAGGACTTTCCCTCTATCAATTTCAAGGCAAAGTTTTCACTCTCACATCGTTTGACCAAAATTTTAAAATTAAATGTCCCCTATTTTGAAGAGTAAGTATGTTAGTAACATCAGTCTCTAAATGGAAACGAAATAATTCTCAGAGAAATATGTCTTTTGGCTTCTGATCTCAAACAAATCATTTAATTCCCAAAGCGAACTCTGTACCTCCAGCAATAAAATAAACACGTTGATTATCGGTTATTCATGTATTCATTGTATAACTAATAAGTTTATAAAGGAAAAACATATGACATGCTCACCACGTGGGAAAAATGGGATCCGAACTCATTGAGGGCACGCGCTAAATTGAAGCCGTGATGAGAGAACTGGTCGCTCGTACCGTGCACCAGCAGGATCGGGGTGTTGTTCCTGCGTGCACATTGATTGTTTCTCAGACACAAAACACGACAAGATCACCATAGAGTGAACTCTATTATGGGATAAGGCCATCATTACTTCGAAACTTTGATTCAGGTTTGTCGGTGGATCTAAATTTAATTATGAGTTTATGTCAACGTAGATTGCTACGGAATACGAACATGTATGTTTTTTTAATTTAATGAACCGGACTGCAACTACTATAAGGGTCATTTTAATACGTGAAAAGTCAATGCTACTTTGAAATTAAAATGTCTCAGTTACATCTGGTCTCTAAGACCAACTTGGGCCTTGCAATACTCCGATATTATGTGGTTAGCGGGGCAGTAAAGTTTTATTATGGTGGTTTTGGTGCAACGCTGCGACACAGTGGTAGAAATGTGGCAGTGACAGTACGTGGCAGTGCGAGTAGGTGGCAGTGACAATATGTGGCAGTGACAATATGTGGCAGTGACAGTAGGTGGCAGTGACAGTAAGTGGCAGCGACAGTAGGTGGCAGTAATAATAGGGCGGCAATAACAGTAACGATGGGACGCAATAGGGGTAAGGTGGCAATGTCATGATGTAATGACAGTAACGTGGCAGTTTAGCATGAAAGAGGCAGTGAATGGTAGTAAAAAGTTAAGTGGTCCAGAAATTGGGCACTCACCGCAGCTCTGCAGGCAATCTGGTGCCGTCGCTCTCCACATAGCGCTGCTCTGCGCCCTCCTGCGTCAGCGACCCCAGCAGGCGTTCGCTGTGGTACACACCTGCGCATCAAACCAATCTCAAGTTACGTGTTCCAAAATAATATTCGGAAGTAAGTTTACTTCACATAAAAGATGAGAAATTTGAACGAACTTTTTGTTGTACAATCGTCTCAGTATTTTACGCTTTTTGGTTTTAGTTTGGCGTATTTTCAAGCTTTGCTCCAGTGGTTCAAACGTGCGTACTGCTATAGTTACCTACTGACTAAAGATTTTATAATAAGGTATTTTAAAATTTAATGTCGTATCATATTCCACATATCAATTTGATTAAAGATATACTTTTTTATTTTTCTTTCATTTTATTTTCAGCTGAGTAACTAAATTTTGGGTTTACTAACTAATTTTCTCTATACTATATTCACAAAAGCTGTAATAACTGCATTAGTGAATAATCCCAATACAACAAGTGTTTGTGAAGAAGGATAATCTCACTGTCCATTTGGCTGTACTGCCCAAATTATTGAATAGGTATAACACCACAAAAGTTTCAGGGTGTGAAGAAAAGTAATCTCACTGCTCATTTGCCAGTCAATGATGGGGTTGACAGCTGCCACACACTGGAAGAATGGTGGCGTGAGCGCGGCGGCTTCCAGCGCCACACTAGCTGCCTCGCCACCCATGCCATACACAGCCACATTTGTGGCGTCCAGGAAGTCATAACGTGACAAGAGTTGGCTGTGGTAACCCCGACAGAAATGAGATTGTATTAGGAGAAAGAAATGGCTAATAAAATTTATTTTAGAAAACAGATAGAGTTATAAAGTTACCGTAGAAGAAAGAGATAATTAAAATTACAGTAGAAAACAGAGTTTTAAAGTTATCGTAGAAAACAAAAATAGATAATGAAAATTATAGTAGAAAACAGGAATAAAGGAATAAAATTATAGTAGTGGAAAAAAACAGCGAATGAAAATAATAACATGTAGAAGAATTAAATAGTCAAGATTTTAAGTACGACGCGTACGAAAATAATAATATAACGATAAAATTTGTCCTGAGAGAAAATAGAATTGTTGCACTCTTGGAGTTTGTCTATGGTAGGTCGATGTTCGAAATAAATTCGATACAAATATCAAAATCAAAATGAAATTTCTGGCCATGAAGGAACAAAGATCTCATGGGAAGTTTAGAGGCGTCTTGAACTTTGAGGATGTTAGTTACCACAGCAAAGTTATCTGAAAACTCAGTTAAGATTATTTCCCTGTAGATGATTGATGGAACCATTTAGCAATAAAAGCAGCTGGAATGAATTCGTGTGCTGAAAAACATTCGTACACTTCGATAGAATACAGTTTATAACAATTTGTAACTTGTCAACCTAGTTTCATGCAAATATCCTGCGCTGAAAAACAGCTTATGCACCTAAAGTCTGTGACAACTGATAATGAAAAAACGAACCAAATAATTTGAATCAGTATTAAAATTCCTTCATCCTGGTGATGAATTTACTGTTCACTTCCTGAAAAAGT
The DNA here is from genome assembly GCA_006783055.1 of Trinorchestia longiramus. Classification (NCBI taxonomy): domain Eukaryota; kingdom Metazoa; phylum Arthropoda; class Malacostraca; order Amphipoda; family Talitridae; genus Trinorchestia; species Trinorchestia longiramus. Next base: position 42,525 of record VCRD01001722.1, on the reverse strand, counting down.
TGTTGATTAAAAGAGTACATTGATTAATATAACCTCTTTAAACCAAAACAAAAGAGAATTTTGATTTGAAAATTTATCAGGGTATGAAGAAGACCTGAATACTTCCGTAGCACGTACTGTTTAATACACAACACAAGAAACATTTGATGTTTTTACTTCACTGCAACTAACCTCTCCTTCCTTCTCATCTCAAGCGCACTTTTTTTACTCCAGCGGAAAGGACAGAGGAAGGCTCAATGTTAATGTAATCCCTCTATTTTCTTGAACCCACAAAATTAAGTTAGCTCACCGGACGGCTTCCAGGTGCGCCTCTGCCAGCTGGTGCGTGGAGCGGTATCCAGATGGGTCACTGCCCCACAGCTGGACTCGGGCATGAGCCACCTGGTGACCAGAGGCCAGATAATCGGCCCAGCTAGGGCCTGTGTTCTCAGGGGCGTGAAGGCTTTCGTGTGAACCAACTCTGTCCAGTAAAGTGCGTATTTTAAGGAGCTTCTCCTGAAATTGTCCATTCTCAGCATCATGTAGTAATTTTTAAATTATCGACCTTCAGTAAAATTTTGTCTCATAAAACGAGGTTATATTTCTTCGATATAAAACTTACAGGAATTTTGTATGATTTAAGTCTTTTTCAAGTGACAATACTTTTTTTGCCCAGATATGTTATTGATTGGTACAGTTTCTCGTAAATACGTTTGACACATAATGAAACTTCATAGTTTGCAAATATTATTCATGTGCGTATGAAATTTATCTTAAATGCTGAAACTTGATTTATTTTTATCATGAGTGAGCAAGAATTTAAGAAAAATATGTCAGCAAAATTTATTCGTAAAAATAGTAAAGTACAATTATAATGGTAAAATAATTTAGCACATTTAAAAAATATTTTGTACCAGATCCTATACTCGGTTGTGGTGCTAGTCATATACTGTAGTTTTCAGTAAACATAAAACGAAAGTTCGAAAATTTTAGCACCTTCGTTTTGGTTAAAATCTTTCAACCGTTAAGTATTTTGAGGACTTCCTCCATAAATTACAACTTCAAATTCTCCTCATAATTCTTAATGAGGTTTAAATTAAAAAACTGACCACACCATTCCCGAAGATCAATTTCTTTTCCAACAAACACTTCTGAATGCACATGGTAACGGATCATTGTCATGTTAAAGATTAAATTGGTTTTTATTTTCTATCATCTCGTTTCGTTGAACACATTGAACAATTTTTTTTAATTTTTCTGTGTTCGGAAATATTCATTCTTCCTTGATTTTTTTCCATATCACAGGCGCAATTCGATGAAAAACATTTCGTACGATGATCAGTCTCCGTTCAGACCATGACCAGTCTCCGCAACTGTGCACAAATTTTCTCTGTTCAAACACATGTTGTTTACAATAGCCTAACACGACACCATAAAATAAAATTCAGCTCAAATATATGCAATATGGTGACCTGGCGTGAAGATATTACACTCACATTTGTACTGCCAGGGGATAGAGGAGGGAGTCGTCTTCACGAGACCAGCCTGGAGGTAAAGTTAAGGTGATCTGAGCAGGGAGGTAGAGCTTGGCTCCTCGATGTGAGGTCCCTACACCTCCTGCTTCCGTCATTCCCACCCGGATCCCCACGTTGAGTGTGGCTGGCATCCCCATCACCCCCATTGCTAACCTGCACGGTGGAAGTCTTGAAAATGTCATCCGCGTTAACAGAATATTGAACATGTACTTAATATGTTTTAAGATGTCATCCGCGTTAATAGAATATTGAACATGTAATTAATATGTTTTAAGATGTCATCCGCGTTAACAGAATATTGAACATGTACTTAATATATTTTAAGATGTCATCCGCGTTAATAGAATATTGAACATGTAATTAATATGTTTTAAGATGTCATCCACGTTAACAGAATATTGAACATGTAGTTAATATGTTTGCTGTGAAATAAATGTATTCATATGCTATAATGATTTACACAATAGTGGAAAACAGTATAGATGTCTTGTCGTAGTTTCGTTTTGATTTCATTCACTGTAGTATATTTATTTAATACTCCTATTATATTGAAAACACGGTATCATTTATCTTCAACTTCTGATACCTCAAAGTTTCGACGAGTGTCCTAAACATTATGCGTAATAAGCACAATTAAAATATAATTCTGCATCGAGATATTTTTCTCCATACCTATGCATAATCACTGAACGTTGTAAGTGTCTTAAAGAAGGCACAGGAGCTAAAATATTGATACTCCTGCTGTCAATAGGTAACTCTTGACATATCTGGTCGAATTTTAACGACATTGTCAGAATTTAAACTAAGAATGCTAATGGTTGGCCAGTTTGAGAATTTATGGAAGATGCTTTATCATGATGAACAGTGACTCAGGTTCAGACAACTATCAGAGGCTTTTAATTTGCTTCATTCTTTTATAGAGAGGAAAACACGTCTGAGAAGATATCGGGATAAGATATCTAAATAAGATATGCCAAATTTCATCATTCAAATTCTAAACGTCACTCCCATTAATCTCTCCGAAACTAGCATAAATCCCAGCTTTATCAACTCTGTGTCAACAAACACTTACTAGCTTAAGTTATTACACATCCATTCCCCCATTTGAAGCTCTGACCTTGGTGCTGTCTGTGAATGCAGCAACAGCGGTGGATGTAACTTCGAGATCATCTTTTGGGAGGTGCGTCTTTCCTCTTCCGTGTCCTGATTGCCAAAATTCTGTGACTGTCGTTCTTCTTCTTCGACTGACATAACTCCAGAGATTTCATTTGATTCATCAACTTGATTTCCATCACTTAAATCTGTTGGAGAGTACATCGAAAGATCCAAAAGCCACAAAGAAGGAGGCACTCCGTTGACATCTTCGCAGACCGCAGCCAGGTATTTGGTTGAGGGACTCATAGTGCCTGTAACTGATGTACACGGCCTGTATTCCCCGCTAGTTCTTGACGTGCTTTCATCTTCTTCTTCTTCTTCAGTGAAGCTTTTAATGTTATTTCCTGCTTCTCCACTTTTGCCACTGACGGAAGATCCAGAATAAGATCCAGAGGGTGTCTCAGTAAAATCCAATGATTGCCTCGCATCTTGATGGAGCCAATCGTAGACGTCCCTCAAAACGCCTTTCCATTCATCCCACTGCGTCTCAAAAATTAAATCTTCAGGCGTATCTTCGATCTCTTTTTTAGCTATTGAGCTCACAAACTTAACGTTCTTGTTCTTGATATCGCAAGTGACGCAATAAACTTCACCGTGACTGCCAGCGTATGTGCGGTATACGTGCTGTCCAGGCTCACCTTCCTTCATGGTAGACAACTCTGCAGATATGAACGTGAAATAGCAGTAAAAACACTAAAATAAGGAGGAATAAAAATAAAAATATATACGGCACATTAATGTTTTTGGTAGTTGATATTCGTGGGTCTAATCTGTTTAAACGAAAGAATACTCATGTCCTTTTTTAGTGTTTTGCATTTTAATAATTATGTCTACACCTGGAATAATGGAGAAGTAACATTATACCTTTCCTCCACTAGAGAAAGAAAAGGAATCAGTAACCCGTCGTATACACTCTCTGACTATTACTCTACAGGATCTATTATTCCATAAATTGATGAGGATCTATTATCACGGATAAAATTAAAACCGTTGTCTCCTGCATTCAAATTCAGAACCAACAATTTCTTTCCATAGTTTGAAGTAACTACAGTAAAATCTAGAAAATTAATTGAATTATGAGCTTAATACTTTGCATTATTCATGAAGGGGCCATAAACTTTCCTAATTAATGATGGTGAAAAGTAACTGAAATGTTAGGATTATTTACCGGAGAGTTTTATGATTTCTCAGGTATTAATAACTTCAAACGTGATGGAGAAAGTAATAGTAATTGGTGCTGGGAGTTCATTGCAAGGAAATTTATCAAGAGCAGGATATAACATTCATATAGTTAGTCAGTAAATTAAAAGTGTTTAATAGTTTTCATAACTGTTTTCACGAGGCTACATCCGCCTGCTGAACAACTCATATGTGGAATTAACTGAAAAGTGAATAAAAATGTAACTAATGTGAAAATAGTTTTTTACCACCTAAAAGATTTTCTAAATATATGTGGTGTACATACAAATATCATACAACGCATAATTTTTTCGTTGATCATGATTTAAATTAAAAATTACCTGAGAAGCAAATTTGAATAACTCATACCAGACGCTCATAATTATTACACCAAATGTGTTCGTTTCTGACTTCCTGTAATTTGTACATGTGCATCGAATGTAAAAACATACGCTTAAAATTTACGATGAAATGCACGCATCCACCTTCTGTACAGACTTACACCAGAAATTAGACATGCTTATGCCACAAACTTTGAGCTCATTGCCAATGTCTTGCTGCAATTCGCCCTATGAGTTTCTACAACGCATGTTCAGACCTTAGGTACGAATGGAACTTTAGTCGCCTATGAATACCTTTCAATATGATTGACACCACAGCTGCTCCGAATAGAAGGACTCAAATAGTTGCTAGCATTAGAAGACAGCTGTGCAGGAACTGTGGTGTTTCACCTGGTATTTAGAAGTATAAGAGACAGGAGACACCGGACAGGAACCGTGAAGTCTCACCTCGTCCGGAGAAGTAGACGAGACGAGAAGAGAGACTGGCGGACAGTACCTCACGCACGTGGTACCGGGAAGACGTGAGTGGGGCTCTGCGCCCCCCAGCTTCCCCAATTAGCGCCACATGATCATGCCACGTGCCCTGGTGCAGGTCATCTTCAAAATCAATTAACAAAATTATTGAATACGATTGCACCAACACATTTGAAAAGTACTGAACCCTGAGTTTCGTACTCGGAGATCATAAGCAGGTATCCCACTAGTGGGCGGGTCTGAGTGTTGTTCTGACCCACGTACCTCAGAATCTGTGTCCCCCCAGGGGAACGCGACCCACTTCCCCGCCCACCGCACACCTCGCACCACGGGAGAGACTCCGCCAACTTGCTGGTGATGAAGCACCTGAACATAGAAAAAAATTAAAGGAAATTCCCTAATTTTTAAACTTTAAACTAATGTAAATACCAAAGATTTTGTTTCTGATTTCACCACTTCTCATTGTCAGTATTTTTAAGAACATGATTTAATTCAAGGAATTATAGAAACTTGATAAGAGTTTGATAAGTTTGAATAACATTGCTTAGGCATAATTATGCTCCGCTAAAACAATTTGTTCAAAAGTATGTTGCGGTTTTATCGTTTCAACATTAGTATGTTACAGTATTATTGTTTCACTATCAGTATGTTACAAAAATCTTGCTCAAACATAATTATGCTACACTAAAATGTAATAGACTTCTCTTTTTAGATCAAGATTAGCCCATGTTTTGTAAATACTCTCTCAGAATAAATAAATTGCCGGCTTCCCCTCCTAACTCCCCTGATGCATCAAACCGCACTGCTGAGACGAACATTGAGCTGTGGAGATGAAAAACAGATCCATCTCTCTCAATAAGAACTTTAGAATAAAATTAATTAAGCAAGAACTTCAAGCGTTTTTTTAAAAATTCAGTTTTAATAGAACACAATAGATGCTTCCATGTATGTGAAAGTAATAGTAATAACACAAAGACAATTTCCCTCCACCTAGAGAGAAGCTGTTAGGTTCGAGATGAATTTTAATTAAAAACAAGAGTTTCTCAGTGTTCTCGCTCCCGAGGCTTCGTTGCTGATTGCAAAAGTGCGTTAGGTCGTGACGAGTCTTATGACCTTAGCGCATGCATCTGAGTTTTACTTTAGCTGCGCAACGCCGTGCTGCTTACAAGCTCGACGTCATCATCAAGCTTATAATGTATACGTATACACTAAGATTTTCCTGATTTTTTTTCATGAATTCAAGGGGTCCTGGGGTTTTCAAATGCCCGTTTTGGGGCAGAAAAACTGGATCTGAATTATTAAAGCTTTAAGACAATTATTTGAACAGCGCTGGCCGATTCAAAGATACCTAATATATCCAGTAGGCTGGAGGCCTGAGTAAGTTTTAGACAATGCATTTGATTTCAAACATGTACAGATGGATCGTTTGGTCGACAAACAAATGAAATTGTCTTTTAACACTTTTGTAATTTTCGTTTGTTTTACTAACGTAAATATGACAGTAATTATGACTCATTGCTATTACAAATGATACAACTTCCCATCATGACGAGCTAGGAGTAAAACAAGCAGGAGGTTCACGCTGGGGTACCGTGGAGCAGAACCAGAAGGGTGCGTTGCAGAGGGTGAGGGCAGAGGACGATAGGTCACCCGCCACCCAGGACACCCACACCCTGTCCTCCTTCACCCACCCGCTACCCACCAAGTAGTGGCCCGAGCTATGACAAACAATTCATGAAAAGTTCTAACTGGTATTTCATTACTAGTAATGCAATCATAAACACGCCAGCGAGCAAGCGTTTCATTTAAATGTCTTACTCGTTTTATGTTTGTGTTGAATTCGCCAGACATTTACGTCTACTTCTGATGTTACAATGTTTCAGTTCTTACTATGAATTTAAAACGGCACTTTCAAATTCTGTGAAAAACTTTTTGCAGACTTCGGCCCTATGATGTGAAAATAGTAAGATAAATAAACTATTCAGAAATCTGAAAAAAGATGCAGTAAAACCAAAAGTTAAAGAACGCTTATGAACTAAGCAAATATGCTACTCAATATCACGCAGTGTACGAGTATATCATCTTGAGAAGAGGAATGAATTTAAATTTGGTTACTTCTGAGCAGCGTTTGTACTGAAGTTATCACACCTGATGTGAAGCTTAACTCACTTTCTCAGAGCAGGAGGAGGGAGAAGTTTGTAGCGTGTGGGGGGGAAGTGAGGGCCTGTGAGGTCATACAGCCACAATGACACCTCTGGAAGTGGTGTCCCAACCTGTGAATGCAGAACAATCGTCACTTGTACGACCAGCTCAGTCTATCCTGCCTTACATGTTCCTTAGTGTCTTCTAAGTTCAGGACCCATCGTCACTTGTTGGTCGACCGATACAGTCTGTTCTGCCTTATATGTTTTTACAGAGCTTTCCAACTTTAAGTCTTTTTCGTTGCACACTTTCTGTGAAAATATACTTCCTGATCAATAATTTTCGCAGTGTCTTATGTGTTTCAGAACCCCTGCAATGACATCAATTGCTTCACATATTGAAGTTGAGTTGAGAAACGCTTGTCAGTGAACTTTCTAGTCTGACCTGAATTGGTTCTGTTGGCTTATCGTGTCCACAGGCCTAGTACATTCATGCTTTCAAACTTCCTCGTGCATCTGTAATTAAAATTAGAGACGGAGGGCTACAAGGAATAAAGAATATATGGCTGACTTGGACAAAACGTTTGCCCTAGCACTTTCATATTTTCCGACCCACATTTCCTAACCTCAACCAAGCATTTGAGTATAAATTTTCTCATGGAAGAGGTTAGAAATGTATTTGTGAGCCTCCTTCAAATAAATTCTGAAGTCGCTAAATACAGCAGTCGCTCAGTCGGCCCACTGGGCCTTCACCTCATCGGGTCACTAGTTAGAGAGTCTAATTAAGCAGAACTCATGCTTGTGGCCTTAAAAGCCAGTGATAACTTTTCCTAGCATTCAGCCCATGGCAATGGTGGAGATGTTAACATAGCTATACAAGTTGCAGGAGGCTCTTGCACTCACAGTGGGGTATCTGAGGCTATGCAGGTGCGGGAAGCCTCCTTTGTATCGGAGCACCGGCATCACCCTCACGCCAGAGTCGTTGAAGGCACCCACCAGTAGAGAACGACCCTCGGGGCTCGGCCACACCGCCGTCTCTTCCTCCAGAATGTCTGGTAGAACACAAGTGACATCATAATATTTCACAAGCTCATCGATATTGAACTTTAATTGAAACGTTAGCAATGTTTATTAGCCACGATCCTGTCTGACTAAAAAAATTAGCCTTCTATCCCTTGCAGTTACTTGTGTGTTGCAGTAGTTGCAGTGTTTTAGTTTCAATATTTTTGGGCACGTGGTGGGGAAATGGTTTGGGTTGGGCTGGGCACCCAAATATTTTCCACTATCTCTATGAATCCTTAAGAACTGATTTCCTAACATAAAGACGATACATAAAGGAATTATATCTCAACCAAAGTAACACAAAAATAAGTTTATACACATGCTGTATCGAATGCCATAACAGCCTATTCTGTCTTGAAAGCCAATGACAAATTTTCAACTCTCACACTACATATAGGAATACTTTGCGTGCTGTTATTATAACTGCCACTTAATTGCCTTCACCTAAGGACTCTGTTTACTTCTTTATTTTTATTAAAATTCCTTTGTTCATTATAAAGTGGTAACCCAAATTTTATGAATGACATCAGGCATTCATAATATCGAATTTACTTTCATATCTCTTATGTTACCCATTCCATCAGTCAAGCTTATGCTTATGGGCGATTCAAAATTCATCAAATCATTGTTCTGCAAGCTAAAAGTCTTTGTACATTTATACACCAAAGTCCATCTCTAGAGCTTCACATCACTCAGCCCATCTTACAAAGTCACAACTATGCCAAAATCATTTGAAAATCTTAAATTTAAGTTCGGAATGAGCACGTTATCATTACCCTTCTGTACGCTGTTTAGACTACACATTTCAGCAAGCTTGAGTGCCACCTCACACTGCACTGACATAGAGAGCAGTACCTTCGTAGAGGAGGTCAGGCTGACCGTATGTCAGCAAGTCAGGGTCGGCGTCAGGAGTGAGGTTGATGGGGGCAGCGGAGGGGTTGGTGAGGTAGAGGACAGAGCCGTTCCTCACCACCACTAACGCCCATCCAGTATCCTCCTGACGAAGGCAAGGTTTTCATCGCTGCAGATACTGGGATAAATATGGGGGAGTTACAAACTGTGATGCATACTCAGGGTATTGAGCGTTGCATCGAAGAAAAGTTGATAGAAAATATCACTCGCGTGTGTTTTTGACATAAAAAATGTAACTTCAGTAAGTTTTATAATTTAGCATGCTGTAAGATTCAGAACTAGTTGAGATTTTATAGAATTTTACATTTTTCAATAAGTATTCGTAATTTGCCTGAAATTTATTTAGCATGCTAATTTCTAACTTATTTCCATCGGCTTGCAGGATTTATGAAAGTGTTATTTAGAAAACACTATGATGACAAGATTTCAACCCATCAGTTCTGCAAAACTACTTTCAACTAATGTATTATAGTGAAGCCTCTGCTCTGTTAAACGGCCTCAATTTATTTTACTACAATTTTCAAAAAACATTAAATAAAAACTTTGAAGTAATTTTGCCCAACCCTTCTTGACTACTATGTCTCAATAGTTAGAAACTCAATATTTTACTGTTTTTTGAACGGACTTGCAAGTTCAACTTCTTTCACGAATTCTCAATCGGGTTGAGTCGGGAGACTGACCAGACGATTCCCGAACGTTGATTTAATTCTTAAGAAATTAGTTTCAAGTCTCCTTGACATCGTGTCATTGAGTTTTTCAAACGTGACGTTGTTTTCAAATTTGAATGAGCTTGCACTACCGAGAAAAGTTTTTGCTTTAAATACTCTGTATTTAGGTACATTCATCCTTCCTTTAGTTATTTTCGTTTCACAAATGCTATTGGGTTAAAAACGCTCCGTGCCATTATTCTCTCATCTCCAAATTTAACAATAAGGAGTTGGTAGGTAGTTCCTTTTCCTCCAAACCTTCGTTACCTTGTTTCTCTAAACAACATAATTCAGTTTTGTCAGACCATGTAACCTGACAGAATTCATAAAAATCATTACCATATTTCGAAAAAATCACACAAGCAGTCACTTAACGTACGCTTGACGATTTTTGCATAAGCTTACGTGGTTTTACTATTCATAGCCTCACCTACTTAACTCCTCACATTTTTTTTGTGAACTTCGGTGCATTCACAAATATATAAAAAAATATGAACTATATAGTTAACTATATAGTTATAACAGTTTTTTCTGAACTGCTCGAGCCATTTATCTCGCACAAGATTCGTTTAGATAGCTAGGGCGGTCACTCCTATCCATGCCTGCAGTTGTATTATGCTTGTTCCGTACCCGACTAACGGATATTGTCGTACCAATGTACACATCTAAGTCTTAAGAAGTTTTTTTGATAACTATCACTTTGTTTGTGAAGCTTTAAGATCATTTCACCTACATTACCAGACAATTTTTTTACCTTACCCATCTTTACAGCACTGGGATGTCGAACACCGGTGAAATTAAATAGAGACAATTGTTTATGATAATTTTCTAGGTGAACGCGGAATGTTCCAAATGTTTAAAGTAACCATTCATTCTCAACTTGGAAGCAGAACATAGCAGAATGGGCACATATTTATTTCGAAATGATGCGTTAAACGCATCTGTTTATTACATTTTGCTACTTTTACTAGCGAGAATTTTTTAAAACGTGTTTTCATAAGTTCTTGAATACCAAAGAATAGCAGTTCAATTTGAACACATGGGGAAGATTTCAGGCTCAAATAATGATATTTCATCATGTGTGAAATACTTCTACATGGTACTGTAAACTGGTCAGCAATGCGTTCTTCCGAAAAGAAGTGCCAAAAAGGACAAGTCTTGCTTCGAAAAACGTTACAATATCATCAAACATTTTTGGTCAATCATCAAATCTCAGTACATATATCACGAGGAGTGTTGGAGCAGACACAGCTCTAATTTATCACCATTGCTGAAACTACTCGCTAATGTTTCAGCAAAAATATAAAACTGCATTCCATTAAATAATGGCCAGTCATTTATTGATCTATTCCTCGTTTAATTGTAAATATATTGTTTCATCAGCACTCAGAATACCGTGGCACCTCAAATGAAGCACAACGCTACTCACTGACCGTAGCATTGTTGTGTGTTGTCTTGCTGAGGGACTGCGCAGCCCACTGCGCGTACTGCAGCCTCACTGGCACTGCGGGCGCAGCAGTGTCCCCGCCAGAGATGGTCAGAGGGTAGTAGTGACTGACGGGTCGGAGAGAGGTGGTAAATTAAAGATCATCATAAACATATTAAAACATTAGCTATAATCGGTTTAAAGGAGTGTAATAATTGCCATTTAAATTAAAATGCTTGAATAGTAGTGATTTGTGCTCTGGCAAAAGCTGAAACAGACCTTGAATCGTCGTCTTACGTAACACCAATCTGTACCAAGAATCTCCGATTGATGGTTTTAAGCATTTTTTTAATTATCTGAAACTTCGTCCTAAAAGACTGGATTTACATCACGGTTGTGTTATCCTTCATATATGATTCATTTGAATGTTTTCAATCACTGTTCTAGTAAATCTCATTCCATGGATTACCATGGGATAGGAAAAACACCTTTGTCTTTTTTAAGATTTTAAAGCAGCTACGGCAGTGAATTCCCGCAAAGATTGAAGTGAGTTGAAAAGAGAAGTTCGAAATGTAAGGTAGCTTAGAGTACATTAAAACACCGGACCTTTTGGTACCTTTTAAAATGTATCTCATTAATAGAAGTGAAACATGCACTAACATCAATGTTACAACAGTCCATTTAACATTGGACATAACCAGTTTGTTAGTAAGATTTCTACAACACATCATTTGTCACAGTACACGAAAAAGAATGATAAATTGTCCATTGAAGTTACCTGTTCCTGAACGTCGTTTAGAATGTATGAGCGGTTTGTAAACAAGTACACGACAATACTCAAGTTGGACCAAAAGATAACCACTTTATTTTTACACAGGCGTCAGGAACTTTGTTCTGAACTCCAACTCATTCCAGAACTGCGTCTTGTTAAACGTAAAGTAAAGGCTCCATTTAGTCCACATTGCATACTTTTCTTATCGGATACTTTCTTACGTAAACCTATTTCTACAATGAATGTGACGAATGCATTAACACTAAATTCAAGTTTCGAAACAAATGATCTATTTTGATCTCAAATTTTATTTTGAACTTTGCTGAGTTTAAGCGAGTCTATGTTGTATATACAGGCATAGGAAACTATATAGTCATTTTTTAATTCATTTAACATATACAAGATTATTCACATTCAACCTTCTGTGAATATTTACTCTGTGATTAACTATAAAATTAATTACTTCCAAACTAACAACTGCTTTATATGTACTATCAGCAACCAGTCACTCTTATTAATACAATAGTCATTTATTGACCATGTGTATTGTGCGATGAAGTTTAGATTCGCTTGCGTTTGTTCATTTTACATTGAAATATAAAATTATTCCCTAACTCACTTCGTGAAAATGTCGTATATGCTGTAGAGAGCGGAAACAGAATTACGGCCTCTCTGCAGAAGAAAAAAACGAGCATTGTAGATATAATATTTTACTATAGGTATGTTGAGGCACAATTGTTGAAAAGAACTAATAAAACTATCTATTTCCAAAGAAAAAAGAAAATTCGTAATTTTGGACTGTTAGCATTTGAATATTTTTCAACAATTTTCTACTACATACTCCCAAAATACATCGTAAGCAATATATGAAGGTGAAACTAAAAATGGTTTCTTCATCTGACAATTGCACTTCCCTCCCCGTGTAATCATGCCTGCTTTGAAAATGACTGCATGCAAATTCTGTCTGATACTTGACGTATAAATTATAGGACTACTCACTCTCTGGACGTCGTGTCTGAGCAGCACGTAACGGAGGTCAGGGGACACCGAGAAACTGTCTGCTGAAGTTTGCCGCTGAAAACAAATACTGTAATTATTAAATTTACTTGGCATATGGAAAAGTGATAAAAATTGGCACTGAATTTAGAAATAAAACTCCATTGGTCTAACACCCCTTGTGCCAAAAGTGAAATGATGAATAACCATGAAATAATTAGAACTTCAGTTTTGTTCATCACTCACGGAAAACACTTTAGCAAGCATGGCTAATGAAGATTCACCTGTTCAGCTCAATGCAAACATAGATTACTCAAGTCCCATGCCACCTAAAGTAAAGGTATTAAGGACGCGCGTACACCTCAATCACACAAACTAATTCAGTCACGTACACGTACTTTATTCACGCATAGGCATTTCAGTCACACACATGTACCGCAATCATACACAAGCCCCAGGAGTTTACACATAGAATTGAGTCAAGTGAGGGCAGTGCCATGGTGAAGGTCAGTGCTATGGGGAGGGCAGTACCATGGTGAGGGTCAGTGTCACGTGAGGGCAGTACCATGGTGAGGGTCAGTGTCACGTGAGGGCAGTACCATGGTGAGGGTCAGTGCTATGGGGAGGGCAGTACCATGGTGAGGGTCAGTGCTATGGGGAGGGCAGTACCATGGTGAGGGTCAGTGCTATGGGGAGGGCAGTACCATGGCCAGGTCGGTGACGAGGGTGGAATTGCTGCCGATGCTGAGGTCCAGGAGCCTCACCCCAGCTCCCTCCGACAGATATGCCAGCTTGTCTTCTGCAGAAGCACAAGAATAAAAGACTTGCAGTAAGCACGGCCGAAGAACTTTTATACGTACAAACATATTTCTCCTTGTCAAAGTGGAAACTTGACCCATTTCACAAGGAACAAACAGTTTTATTATCCCGATGTTAGAGAAATCAGACAATCAAATATTTGAACTATCTGTCCCTTGTATACTAGTCTGAAACTGTTAACTTTATGTCATTGGGCTACAGATGAATGAGTTTACATTACTTAAAAATATTAGAATTGGTTTCATATTGATAAAATGACATCGTGTTAAAACACCAGCTTTGATTGTATCGTATTTTTGCTTGTCCTTGACGCACCTCCAAGCCACTGATAAGCCATGGGCAGGGGCTTCAGCTTCGGGTCAAAGAGGTCATCCATGACCATCCTCCGGCCGAGGAAGGGCGGCTCCTGCGGCCCCATGAGCAGCGTGGCCATCAGCACCAGCAGGAGGACGGAGAAGATGATGGACAGCGAGATGATGATGCTTGCCCAGTTCCTCGGTTCAGGAGCCTGGTTTTCCTGTTTAAGAAATGATGGGTGGCTTTTGAAGGGTCTTGCCAAGGGGCTGGTGTGAATTGTCTCACCAAAAGCAACGGGCGTAAAATCCAGACTGTAAGGCAGTGGTCTGAAAATTTGTTAATGATTGAAGTAGAATGCGTGTGCTTTTACAACAGTGTTTCGAAAATTGTGACATGGGGGTGGAAAAGGTGAGTAATATGCAGATCTTCCTTAAAAAACGAAATTTTTCATGATTTACTACAATTTTAATCAGAGGTAACGATTCCAGAGCATATCTACCTCTATGTATATGGCTGAATTTCTTCTCTTAGATTTCTTGAAGCCTGTATAATAAATATAAGTGTTTGGTGAGAACTTTAACCCAAACTGAAGCTTAGTTACACCAAGATGGATTTCCCACTCACACCACATAAACCTCATTCGTCATTCTAAGTTCCTAAATTACAACACATGAAGAAGTATTGACATTTTGAAATAATTTTTTAATCATATGCATCGCACCTCCTTGGCGCCAGGTGGCTCTACCACCTGCACTGTTGTGTCCGGTGCCACCTGCCATTTGTTCTCCATCGCGTCTTGGAAATAATTTCAAATTTCGAAACTTATTCAGTGGGCTCAAAATTAGAAAATGGAGGGTATCGTCCGCTGACTATAAAGCAATAGACTCATATTCAATGCTGTGGGGGACTTTCATAATTAGAATATTATGAATTGAAAATAAAATTTCGAAATGTGATCGAACATCGCAAAAAGACAAAAACAAACAATTTTTTCCTGAAAAGAAATCACATTTAGGAGCGGAGAGCACACAGCAATGAAGATGTTCCCTGTTTTATTTATGTTATTAAGTGAACGTGGACAGGAGAATGGAGAAACATCATAGAGGTATGTGGAACTATTTGGGTGCCTGAGTTCTTCAATTTAAGATTCAAATGGTCTAAAAAGTGAAACTATTCATTAATTTAACAAATTTTCAGAAGAGAAATGATTTACGAAAGTTGAACAGAACAGTAGTAAGGAATGGTAATATTAGCAGTTCACATCTAACATCCATGGAGAAAATCATCCATCGGTTATATGAATGTTTAATTAGAAACAAAAAACACGAGGTATTGTTTGTATTTTAAAAGTTAAGTTATAAATAATGTATTTTTTTTAATTTCGAAAAGGTACTTGAAATTTTTTCAATGACGAGTCTTACAATGGAACGCTTGATTTTTATTTGCATTGTAAAAAGGAGGTTGTTCACGCTGTACAGAGACTCAGCATTGCGGGACGATTCTTGTGTGTATTTTAATACCTCAAAGTCATACAAAACACGGAATGCGAACGCCAGTTTCATGCAACCCTGTCACACAACATCGTACAAGCAACGAAATGGGAGCTAACATTCTGACATCAGAGATGTGAAATGTTATTGCGACATTTTAATTTGTATCGTGGTGAGATGAGTACTTCACCAAAAGTAATGAAGATTTAGTCGTAAACCAGAAGAAACCTATAGCATCATTTGTGAAGGGTTCGAAGAAATAATAGAGACTTCTTAAATGGAAATCGACTTTCTATTTTTGAGTTTTGTCAGGCCCATCACACATTATAATAGAATCATCGAATTTAAAGTGATGTCATAATTGTTATAATTATTATTTATATTATTTTGTTCCTAATAACAATTACTATTGTTAGCATCAATAGTTTTTCACTCTTATGCCTCAAAGTTTTAGGAAATGACTTTGTTTGCCTCTCCCACACAAGCGTTGCTCTATCATCGTTTAAGCCATTCCCTTCCTCCACAACGCAAAGCTCCGTTACGTCGTCTACCACAACGCAAACCTCCGTTACGTCGTCTGTCACAACGCAAACCTCCGTTACGTCGTCTGCCACAACGCAAACCTCCGTTACGTCGTCTACCACAACGCAAACCTCCGTTACGTCGTCTGTCACAACGCAAACCTCCGTTACGTCGTCTGTCACAACGCAAACCTCCGTTACGTCGTCTGTTGCTATGCAAACAAATTCTCTTTGCACACAAAATCACTCGCAGAAACACAAAATGTTGTACGAAAACATTTGTGCTATAATCAGAATTTTAATGACCCTTGACAAAAATTAATTCCCCTCTCACTGTGTTCTACGTTCAGGTCGGTATTATATTTTTAGGTTTCATGCTCCTAGACACAAGCGTGAGTGCGGCCTTTGCCAAATATTTGTTGTGCGCAGCTGCAGCAGTGATTTATTGCAGCGATATGCAATGACGGTACACCACAGCGATATGCAATGATGGTACACTACAGCGATATGCAATGATGGTACACTACAGCGATATGCAATGATTGTACACTACAGCGATGTACAATGATTGTACACTACAGCGATATACAATGACAGTACACTACAGCGATATACAATGACAATACACTACAGTAATGTACTGTTGCAATACCTTGAATAGATAAACTGGTGGTGTACAATCTATAGGTATACAGGTATACTGTCGGTGCGCAATTCTTTATTCTACTGAAATAAACTGCAACAGTACATTGCTGCTACAGTATGGTGTTCAGCTACAGCGTTTCACTGTATAGAGCACATTGTAAC
>VCRD01001722.1:13530-25315 GCA_006783055.1 Trinorchestia longiramus | reverse complement strand
TACACTGCAGTACTGCTACATATACACTGCAGTACTGCTATATATACACTGCAGTACTGCTACATATACACTGTAGTACTGCTATATATACACTGCAGTACTGCTACATATACGCTGCAGTACTGCTACATATACGCTGCAGTACTGCTATACATACACTGCAGTACTACTATATATACACTGCAGTACTACTATATATACACTGCTTCAGCGGACTCGGAATACCGATGCGCTGCAGTCACCACAGAGATGCCACAATTTCACACCTGCAACAACACACGCCGGCTTGACGCAATGCTGTTCCACGGCGTCCGTTTAATTAATGCATAAACTGCACAGTAGAAGCATAAAGACCCTGCAGTAACTGTCCACAGCAGCACACTGCTTTCAGGTATTCATTCCCACACCATAGCAGCTAGTGGAACTCTCCGGCCATAAACTCGTTTCCTGCGATGGGACCCACCGGTGGGTCACTTAGGTTAAGTTATGTAATTTTTTCCAAGTCTTTTAGTGATTATGTCTACAAAGTAAAGATTTGCACTGGCTAGGCAATCGCAGGAAACGTGTTAACTGCAGAGGTGCAGAGCGAACAGTTTAGCCAAGCTATGCATAACGGAGTTCAATTTTAGTTTATTTTAAACCACCTTATTTTCCTGCATTAGATTAATACGTCAGTGGGTTACAGTTTAATAACCTAATCCTTGAAGGGAAAAGCGGTATTGAGATTTGGGGACACATTCTAGAATATCTGAATGAAGAATCGAGAATCTTAGCTTTTTAGCGGTACTGAAATTATATTTTTTTTAGTTTTTGAGTTCTAATAAATGGAAAAACTGTGTGATTTTTGTAGCCCAGGAGTACAGAATACTATTAAGTAACCCATAGCGTCCATCTCACACAATTAATCGTCTGCCGTGAACGCCTACTCAGGCATCTACTGTTAACGACCCCTCAGGCATCTACTGTGAACGACCCCTCAGGCATCTACTGTAAATGACCCCTCAGGCATCTACTGTTAACGACCCCTCAGGCATCTACTGTTAGCGACCCCTTAGGCATCTACTGTTAACGACCCCTCAGGCATCTACTGTTAACGACCCCTCAGGCATCTACTGTAAATGACCCCTCAGGCATCTACTGTGAACAAGGACTCGCCAGTTTAACCCTCCGTGTTGAAATGCACTTGAAGTTTGCACAGCGGTGCCTTTACTGAAGCACTCGTTATTTGTGCATGCGAGGTCGTGATGCAGAATGATTGTGCGATTGTCACTCTCCTCTCACAAGACCTCAGATGAACTGAACTGATAGCCTTGCAACTGACGCCATACTGTGGCGTCATGCCTGCCATTGTGTGCAAAACATGTTCCGAGGAGAAGGAGGTTAGGCTCTGTGTAGCCTATCCAACCAGGAGGCTACTTGGGCATTGCCCTCTAGATATCAAAAATATTATTCAAATCTTTACAAAAAGACCATTTATCTTAATAGTCAACAAAATGTGTGCAGCCCAATGTATTACTTGCTTTTTTCGACTATTTACTTGAGATGATATAAAAATTGAGATGCATATGTCCGATTGGGCGGATATAGCATCTCCTACTCGACTAGATTTTGGGTTTGCCGTGAAAGAAACAAATGATTTATTTCCATGAAATTATTGAAACCTTCAGCTTCACAATCTTTTTCCCTTCGACCACAGGCGCTTCGTTACTTATGATATTCTTCCTTCACTTCTACCTTCCTCTCTCTTTCCCGTCCCCTCTCTTTTTCACACTTTTCCTCTTTCTCTTCTCTTCCCTTTTCCTTTCCTTTTCTTTTTCTTTTCCCCTTCCTTTTCCCTGTTCCTCTTTCTCGCCATCTTCTAAATCAACTTCGGTATTACCTTTGGATGAGATCATATCTTTTACCTTTGGACCCAATGGCATTCATGAAAGCTTTTATTAAACATAAATCAAAAATTTGTGTATTTCTTTAAACTGCGTTTCAAGATTCAAAAATATCATTACCGTAATAGATGCTAAAAAACCGAAGTGTATATTAATTTGCAAAAATACACACGTCATTTAATAAAAAAACACTCATATTCAGCCCTACGTTTACTGTGAACTACATGACCAACCAAATTTTAGTGTGGTGCTATAACATAAGTGTACAAAGTGGCTGATGCTTTAATTACCACACTGAGAGGAGTAGTTAATTAAACAATGAATGAGATGTTGACTACCACGTGTTAACATTTCACCATGAGGTGCGTTGCAGATCCAAGCAGAAGAGGAGAATATTTCTACAATGTATATCTGTCTAGCCCTTGTTGCACTATGTGCACGGTGCATCTCTCTCTGCAACATTTCACATTACAGTGCACCTGGCTACGCAGCGCTTCACATTACAGTGCACCTGGCTACGCAACACTTCACATTACAGTGCACCTGGCTACGCAGCACTTCACATTACAGTGCACCTGGCTACGCAGCACTTCACATTACAGTGCACCTGGCTACGCAGCACTTCACATTACAGTGCACCTGGCTACGCAGCACTTCACATTACAATGTGTTCACTTGACGACTTGAGTGTAACGAGCAGACACAGCACACAGCACCGTACCACTTCACTCTGTGGCACAGACCTCCATCTCCGGCACACTCATGCTCTGGCACATGCAGCACGGCACATGTGGCACACTCATGTTTGGCACATGCATCACGGCACATGTGACACACTCATGCCCTGGCACATGCATCACGGCACATTCGGCACACCAACGCCCGACTGCATCTGGCACATATGTGCCAATGCGCTTACGACACACTCGATGTGCCAATACGGCGCACAAGCTCCCCCTCTTTAAAACAATTTTTTTATTCACTTCAGATATCCACGACTAAATAACTAGTCGAGTTATCGTGAAAACTCGTCAAGTGAGAATACACAGCAAGAAAAACATCTACTGAATTAGATAACATTTTAATGTCTAGAATGTACTCGCCAGTAGAACTAATTTAGAGTCGTCTTTAATTTTAAGACCCTAACATCGCAATGAATAAATTCCTAAAGCGAACGGATTTTTAATTTTGTATCGTTTTACTTGCGTGTTAAAGAGAGAGTCTCGTACAGTTAAAAAATCGTACACATTAACTCTTTATTGAATACTATAACATTCAAATAAACCTCTTGACCACAATTCGCGTCCTAGAAATACTCAGATGTGAACATCATATAAAAACGTACCCTCTACTTTGCGCATTTGAATACGAAAGGGAAATCTACCTCAAATTCTGATTAATTCTGTTCCATTCTTTTGGATCCAGAAATATTAATGTAAACAAGAAATGCTTTTTAATGAAAATTAGGCATTCTATTGTCTGTAAGTTTTGTGAACGCTTCTGTAAAATTTATAGAGGTCACTGACTGCTGTGAGCTTGCCGTACCCATTTCGCTCCTCATTACTGTCAAATGTGAGGGGCAGTATGTGAGGGGCAGTATGTGAGGGGCAGTATGTGAGGGGCAGTATGTGAGGGGCAGTATGTGAGGAACAGTATGTTTGGGGCAGTGTGTGAGGGCAGTATGTGAGGGGCAGTATGTGAGGAACAGTATGTTTGGGGCAGTGTGTGAGGGGCAGTATGTGAGGGGCAGTATGTCAAGGACAGTATGTGAGGCACAATAATGTTTGTATTTCCACAAAATAATACAGTCAGCAGACTGTATAGGGGAACAGAGGAACATTAACGACCTACTAAGCAACATGACGAGCTTAAGACATTCTATCAGGTGTACCGGAAAGTTCTGTCCTGATTTTTGTTAGGAATGATAGTATTGAAAAAAATATTACTTAAAAATCTTTATTGTTCAACACAATAGTCACCATCATTAGATATAACCTTTGTCCATCTACTTGGAAGCTTTTTATTCTTCCTTTAAAAAAAATAACATATTTGGAAAAAATAAAGGAATTAAACTCCGCTTCAACATCCTGAACATTTGTGAATCTTTTCCGCTGATGAAATGTTCTTAAGAACGAAATAAGTGAAAATCTAATCGAGCAAGATCTGACGAGTATGGTGGGCGAGGAGGAACTTCCCAACCTAAGGACTTTAATTTTTCTTGAGTTTGTTTGGCAGAATGGGGTCTAGTGTTATCGTGTTGCAAAATGACTCCTTTTCTGTTCGCTAGAGCAGCACATTTTTTACGCAACGACGCATTTAGACGTTCGAGTTGCTGACAGTAAAGGTCTGCAGTCACAGTTTTTCCTTGGTCCAATAACTGAAAGTTAAATGAAAAGAGGACAGGTCTTTCCGGTACCCCTAATATAACGCACAAGTGCCGCACAAGCTTACATGATAGTGCATAGATTTTTTGGGGGTAGTCCGAGTAGCTTTTGTCTTAAGATAATCCTCTGAAAGAATTCCAACAAGCGTCTAAAGCTCATTATTACCCACTTTTTTACATCTTATTAGCTCGAATTAATTATGGTTGTGAAATAACCCTGGAACCATGATGTAAGATGCACGTTTCGGCATCATGGTGAGCAAATACTCGAAAATGTTATTTTACATCAGTTTTTCTCCTCTTACGAAAGAATAGAATGTTTTATATGGGCAATTTTTTTCTCTCATTTTTATTGATGAGCATCCCGGCCTGTGATGCAGAAGACCCGGATTCAAATTCTATAATTTCCTTGGTCTGGATCTGTCTGGTTATCACTCAACTAGGTGTACATACGTCCTGCCTGCTGACCAGGTAAAACTAGACCATCAAGCTCACTAAAGTGCCCGTACGAACCTCTACCTCAATTTGTTGCACAGAGGATGAGAACAGTTTCTAGGAACATCATCACTAATCTTAAGATGCTAGCATCTAGAATAAAAAATTGAATGTATATGCATTGTTTACTCTATTGAAATAAAGTTTCTTACTTTTTTGTCTTTGTTGCTGTAAGAAGTCTGCCGTGTTTTCCCTTGAGCTCATCACATACAGTATCTGATACTTTTTGAATTCATTTTGAGGCTGAAAAATCCTAAGGCGTATTGGGCACCCAGTTCCAATCTCAAGCATTGAACTTTAACATTATGTTGGTATTTGGATCATAGCCTTAAATGTTATTACTTCACTCAAACAATAGCGTTATTTTTGCAATTTGATCTGGATTGACAACTATTCGCTTTATCGCCATGCTAGTAACGCCATCTTACTACACATTGCAATAGGAAATCCACACAGCGTCAGAAAGAAACGAGTACAAACAAACAAACAAAAACGTATATTTCCAATAAAGTTGGTACAAAAGAAATGTAACAGCATTGGTTTTTAAAGATGCCTTATCATAAAATCCTTAAGTGGTAGGTATTCTATGCAAAGTAGATTATATAACAGCAGTACGAAAAAATTGTTTGAATATTGATGCATTTCTTGTCCGACCGAGAATTTGTAACGCTATAAAATAAATTCCATAACATTTCAGCCATGGTTGAAAACAAAATTAAATATATACTAGCATGTTTATAAAAAACAAGAGGTCCAGCCATGATCAGTTGTTTTCTCTGGTGCTGTGAAGCACCACGCAGCTCCACTTCAAACCAGTCCTAATTGTAAATGAGTCGTCGTTGCAGTACCAAATTTACATTCATTTAAAATCCTACCTTTTTAATTAAAGTGTGTACAACTTTAAGAGAGTATATAAATGTTTTCTAGTTTTCGGGTAAAAAAAACAAGTTAAAAATACGAGAAAAGTTTACGACAAATAAGCTCATTCTGAAAGCACTGTAAATTATTAAACATAGTCGCATTATTAAACATATTTGTAAGCTAACAAATATCTAATGCAGGTATTTTTTAAAGCGCAGGTGTAGTAACAAAAACATTGTGTTTCTACAACATAACTGCTCCAGGCTAGCAGGTTTCCGAGTTCTTACATTCTACATTAGACTAAACTTAAAACAAGAAAAACACTCGTACAATGGTTGATGCCAAACTATGAATATGTAGTTTAAAAACTGTCGTATGTTACTTATGAAAATAAATGCATGGTTCAATAGACGACGAACTTGTTTGTAGTATAAGAAATATAATGTAAAGGCACCAATACTAATGTTAAATTGACCTTCGATACATGGATCTTACACAACGTGATCACCGTTGAATGTACATGCTTCATTTAAAAACGTATGAATTACACTTGTATCTGTATTTTTATACAAGTTTTTAAACATATTTCATATCGGAGAATTAAACCTTTTTTCTAAAAACAACAGTGTACAAGGGCAAAAACTGTAAGAGCCTTGAAGAGTTGAATAAATTTCTATCCTTATATTATGCTTCAAATGTAACTTAAAGTAGATGAATCGTAAGTACTTGAAAATTAAAAAGACTATGGAGTTTGGAAACTTACACTCAAATATATACAAGAGCGCAATACAGAAATATTTTATGAACCATCTACGTTCAAGATCGATCGTCCGGTGAAATACGTTTTCGAGTTTTAATCATATTAAAATATATTATATTTACGACAAACTTCGTAAACTTATCAATCTTACGCAATGTCTACCGTTAAAGCAAGAAGTTAAAAAAATTTTGATGCTGTCACTCACTGTCTCGATGAAACCGAGGTTTCACCAGAATGGATCTCACAGACAAGTTTCGCTGAAACTTTTCGTTTGACTTTCTTTCTAAGTTTTCATTGCGATCTGCATCTCTAGAAAAGAAAAGTAAATAATGAGCATTAACTTTTGTTTTGGAACCTTGATGGAACAGAGGAATTTTATGAGGTTCTTCTTCGTTAAATTTAATGCGTTTGGTTTTATCGAACACTTCATTCTGCTGGGAACTTCTCCTACCTAATGCAACTTTCTCTCGCCATAGATCCTTCAAAGAAGATCCTCTACTCATTAACCGCTGCGGCTTACGTTTCGTTTCTGATATCTCTGCTTTATTTTCCAGAAGGTCTCCTTTAACTTGTTGTGGCTTCAATTTTTGCTCTGGTTGGAACGCTTCGTACTCGTGCTGTAAAGGCTCATCAGAATGAATGGCCATACCGTGCCCAGATGGTAGACGCTTCTTGAGTGAAACTCTACTAAAAAAATTCAAGTTAGGATTCACGTTTTGCTTGAGGCAACTTGGTGGTGCTTTAAGATGGTCTGTCTTTTGCTTATCATCTTCTGTGTTCCTCTGCTTAAGCGGTTGTGGACTCTGCGGTCTAGGTGAGGATCTGCTTTCTGCGCACAAACTTTCTGACTTACACCCCTGATTTTCGGTACATTTGGATTCGGTGTGCAAGAGAAAGCGCTCATTCGAAAGGTTTTGCAGCGACTCTTGTTTTGAAGTCGTACTTGAAATATTCTGCAGCTGCAATTGCATCACCTTATCGTCGTTCATCAGTTGTTGGTCGTCCAATAGTTTCCCCTGCCGAGCTTCACTCTGTTCTTGTAGAGCACCCGTTTTTTTCAGGTGGGTAAACCGTTCGTGCTGCAGTTTTTTCGAGCGACTCTGCTCTGACACTAAATTCAAGTTGTTCCTCGGAGACTTTTCGTCTTCATGCACTTGTGCAATTTCCATCTTCTGTTGCAACAAACGTTCATGTGGCAGGTTGGGTAGCAACCTCTGCCCGGGCCCCACGCCCGCTCCACCCTGAAGATGCCTCGTCTGTAGGGAGTCGCTGGATGCTTTAGGCGTGACGCAGAGATGGTGCTGAGCAGTGGAACGCAACGTGCATCTGGTGCTTGTGGTGACTGCGCGCCCGCTCAACGTGCGCAGGCGCACGCCTCCTTTCCTGAAAACGTTTGTGCTATCACATTTTATTTACGAGTCAACGAATGGCAACTACTTGATTTTAATAGTAATTTTTTGAGCCAAATTACTACATGATATTAGCACTTAATATGAAGATGTACTGCAATTCTCTTATTATCTTGAATTAACTATTTTAACAGTTATGCATACCAATAAAGTCATGGAATATCTTAACTGAGTTTTAAAAATGTATTGTCGTAATAGTCGTTTAATATTTAAGTGTAAAAATAATCAATACAGGGTAATTGATAAACATGCAGGAATATAATTTCGCTTGAAAGTAGGCAAAGAAATGGAAGTTACATTATAACATCATGAAAGTTCCCTTTACAAATCCCCGTCAGAAATTGCAACAAACCTGATGCCCCTATACAGACAAACTCACCCAGTCTCATGCAGACCAACCAATCTCATGCAGACCGGTTAATCTCATGCAGACCAACCAGTCTCATGCAGACCGACTAGTCTCATCCAGACCGACCAGTCGCATACTACGCCCTGAAAGCCTTTTATTCTGACAGACCAATACCAACATAACATGATACACATCTTCACACAGACATCTGTGTAGTTTCTTTGACAAGCAAACAAAAGCCAGAAGTAATGCAAAGACGTTGTCAGTCAGGCCATTGTCTGCTGAGCGGTTTTCAACACAATAAATTAAGCAGGTCACACATGAGAAACAACTTCGTCTTTCTATGCTAAGGAAGTCAATGGACTCGAAACTAAAGTATCAATTTCAGCATTTATATCAGGCGTTTTCTTTTGGCGCAATATGTATTTTCTAGCGCTGTGTTAAAGACAAGCTCACCTACACCGAAAACCTCCCTTAAGATATTGAGGAGTAGTCGATTTTCAAAATCTGATTTTTGCATTTTTAAACTTTTTGCCTTATACTGTTTGAAGACATCAACTCACCTTTCACAACTTCTCTGTCCACACAAGTGAACACAACTCACCTGGTGTTACTCCTCAGCCCACACAGGTGAACACAACTCACCTGGTGTTACTCTTCAGCCCACACAGGTGAACACAACTCACCTGGTGTTACTCCTCAGCCCACACAGGTGAACACGACTCACCTGGTGTTGCTCCTCAACCCACACAGGTGAAAAGCTCCATAAATCAGAGGGTTGATGAGGCTGTTCGACATTCCGAAGAAGAAGATCACGTCGTTCAGGTCAGATTCCTAAAAAAAATCAATTTTTTGCAATGTTTTTTATCGTTTTTACAATGAAGTTCAAATTAGAAAGAATTTTTTTTTTGAGCTCAGTTTTAAGCAAATGCAGCTAGAGCGCATTAAACTTATTGGAGTATGAAATAGCGCTGGTAACATAATGAAATGAATATGAGTGTAAGAACATAATGACTTCCCTCCTTGTACTGCATACGCTGTGGTCTATTGAGAGCGATCACAACGGTCATTGTCGTGAGGCCGACGTATTAGGCAAAAGATAAAATCATCGTGTTAACTTTAACTTTACATTGAAAATACAGCTTTGAAATGACAGCAAAGAAAAAACCCCAACCTCAAATTTTGACTACCAAAAATTTTTTCCTTTTATGATAGAGTTTTGAAATTGCTTATTTGATCGGTCAGATTCCAGAAATGGCTGCCATTAGCCGTGTTTTCCGTATTCCATCAGTAAAAACTGTGCTTTTCAAACTTCAGACTGGGCTGTTTTTTTCTAGTTCTTGAACCTAAGATGCAAGTTCTTAGATGCAGAAGAATGTACAGAAATAACAATTTTCCTTTCAAAAATCAATTATATCATTTGGCAGCTGTGTAAAGTATGGCATAAATAATTACGTCAGTTGACAGCTGTAGTTACTTAATTTTCAGTGAAACCGTGCATTAGGAATGATTTCAAGCCACACTCAACGATAATAATTAAAACTGATGAAGAATGCACTCTCGTAAAACGAAGTCAGTGCCATAGAGAGGTTTTGATTTTCTAAGCAACAGCTACCTTCAAGTCGAGGGAAGTGGGTCATGGTCAACAGACAGACACTCATAGCTAACAACATCGCACTGATGCCAATGGAGCGTTGATCAACTATACATGTGCAAAGAGTAAGCGATGGAGAACTGCGATAACTTAATACTGATCAGTATTTCACCCTACGGGGTGCCATGCTGGCGTTCAGTCACAGTCTGCCTGCATCAGCTGCCGGCAAGGCATAAATAATATATAATATGAGTTATATAAGAGCTCCTGTTCCTGCTTGTCTCAATATACATTATGTCAGACTACGGTACTCACTCATGCCAGACATTAGCTGGAGGTTTGGGGACGACGAAAGTCTTCTGCGTGCTACTCTGAACTATGTTGATGCATTCATAATACTAATATTAGAACTTCACAAATTCTACCGCAAGTAATGGATATGATATAGTAGAAAAAGCTATCTAGACCAGCTCAGGTATTTCTTGTTCATAGTACACATTTCGCGTGAAGAATAAACAGACTTGAAAATTTTTTTACACCACCTTGGGCTGAAGGTAAAGTGTTGATGTGACCCTCAACAGCCGCCACTGACAAACATCTCGTGATGTCACTGAAAAAGCATCATTCGATGCGGGTTTTTTCCCGTTTTTAACTGTATTACAGTACTTCAAAAGAGAAAAAGAAAATTTTATGCATTAAATAATCGTTCACCTAGACGGCGAAAATGCTCGCAAGCAAACAGTAAAAGAACTGAGAGATATGCGAAAGGCTGTAAAAAATAAATTAAAAGTTATGCATATGTTTTGATCAAGTACAATTAAACAGCACACTGCGTGTATGCGTGATCATTTCCATAAAATAGAATTTACTCCACTTGTGATATAAAATAAACGTTAGAAAATAATCTCTGCCACACGCTGCTATTGTGATCATCTTGCTCAGTGAATCTACCTCCGATACTTCAATCGAGCAAAATATCCGATATTGTTAGTAGAAATTAAGAGGATTTGGTCAGGAAGGCCGGAATTCTTCGCCATCGTGATAAAATGCAAAGGAATCATTGTTCTGCTCATTGTTCCCGCTACGAATAGTAACTCTCTGAAAAGACTATTGATTGTCATTTCAACTCATACAGTTAACGATAATAACTATATAATTTTTATTCATGATTTATTAGAGTACAGAATAGTTTTCTCTCTCATTCATTGTGTATATTCCATGAGCTTATTTGCTAGAGGTTATTAGGGCACAATGTCAATGAATCCAATACAGCGGATGCGCCTAACCTTGTCGTCGCCTGCTTGATCGCTGGGACCCCAGAAAACGTGCATGATCATCATGTAATAATAAGGCGTCCAGCAGACGAGGAAAGCGAGCACGATGATGATACTCATGCGCAGAGCCTTGCTCTTAGCTCGCTTGATGAGGCGCTTGCGGTTGTCTGGTTCCTCAACGTCGTGATGCTTGTTCTGACCGCTGCGGAAATTCAGTGCGCTGTCTGTTGAGCAAAAGATAACGCTAGAACTAGCAATAAAATCATTTCAGCATAAGTTTCACTGGGGTTAAAAACAACTTCCAAGCTCCGTCGTGACAGAAAATTGCCAAGTTCGTATTGCAGCAGACGATTCTACATAGATGCCAACAAAATGAAAGTATACATTTTTGGGATGCATCAGTAACAACGAAGAATTTCAATTTTTCAAACATTCCTCTTCAATGGATAGTAGGTATAAAAATAAAAAGGAATTAGAAATTTTAAAAATCTATACGATAGGAGCTGGGAAATAGAACTAAGCTGACCATGTTACTTTCGAAGACAAGGAACAGAAGTATAGCAAAAACTGAAAGAAAAGTAAATCGTGAACAAGTTTTCTCTAATAAAGACGTGATACTTAACTGCAGCCTTAGGAATGAGTTTTTATAGCTTGCAATTATGCGTTGTTTTTAATAAAACAAGCGAAGTTATTACAGTTAAAGACACACCAGCCCACACTATCACAGACACCAGCCCACACTATCACAGACACCAGCCCACACTATCACAGACTCCA
>VCRD01001722.1:1521-13231 GCA_006783055.1 Trinorchestia longiramus | reverse complement strand
GCCCACACTATCACAGAGTCCAGCCCACACTATCACAGACTCCAGCCCACACTATCACAGACTCCAGCCCACACTATCACAGACTCCAGCCCACACTATCACAGAGACCTGTTTGAGAGGGCAGTGAACTATGATACTTTCTGAACTCACACAGCTGGGCAAAATTCAAATATTTTGCCTGTTTTGACAACAGACATTACCTTCCAACTTCAACTTGATTACTAACGTTCAAGTTCATGGTAATCATCAATTATTTAAATTATTCCGAAGCAGTTTAAAATCAATCTGAAAAGTTGAAAGAGAAAATCGCAATGCAGTTAAATATGAGTAAGAAGGGAGAATAATTGTGCTCAAGATACAGCATCAAATTTCTCAAAACAAACACAAATGAACTATTGAATTACTCTATTTCATTTAATTTTTATCTTTCAGACATTCTTTTCTCATGAACCATGAAAACTGAAAACTTTACTGAAATTAAAAACTTATATTCATTCCTTTGGTTTTTAACCAATTTTCATTTGTTATCGCTTAACTGGGAGATCAAATGGAAAATAATCAAACTTCAATTAATATAGACTGGAAACTCTTCATTTATTTGGTAAAACACGTGCTATCATGCAAACAGTAGTCTTTGCTGGTGCAGGAATACAAAACTTTCCGCTCAACTTGTCTGGATGTGGATGTTGTACGGCAAAAAGTTTTGCTCCATCCACTGAACCCAATATTATTTAAACAACTTTAGGGACATGTCCCACATAGGAGTGATCGGCTTTACTGGTCTGTAAAGAAAAGAGTCTCTCTAACTCTCCAGAATATTTGAGACAACAAAACAACAATGAACATCAGCCCTTCGAGACAATCTTGATAACAATGCACAAAAGCCACTGCATCTAAATTAGGTTGGCTGGTCAGAGTAAACTTTGAACTACTAGACCGGTTCATGGCCGCCGTTTTCGTGGTGCTCGAAGTTTTGTTGTGCAAAGCCACTGAACATTTGCATTGTCGAAGAAAGTACAATTTCGGGCAAAATTAGGTTCTCTAACAATTGATGGACTGTGCTGAGTGACGAAGACAATGGGCTAATATTCTGGAAAAGGAAAATTGCTAACAGTGTTAAAACAGTATAGAAGTTCATTCGCATTTTGCCTAACTAAAACTTTTGTCACGATATCACTGTCATAAGACATATGGAGTCTTAAGTTTCTTGTGCAATCAACAGCTACCTCTCAGGAGCATGATAACTGATACACTTCTCGTACGCGAAACACTCCTTTAATACTATAGCTACCCTAATGAGATAGAGTAAATATACCAGGGAATATTATCCAATAAAATGACGAACACCAACACAGGTCCTTAATGGACAACGATGTACAATGAGTCCATTAGTAATTTCACAAATACTCACTGTGAAGAGTGACGAAGATGGTAGTGTAGGTAATTACGATGACAATGAACGGCAGCACGAATAGAGTTAGAATAGACACGCCGCCGTAGAGCTTCTCTAGTCACCGATGCGAGGCGTACGACCCATGAGTTACGCACTGGTAGAACACCTCAACGAACGGACCAGATTGGACGCTGAACACGGCCAGCTGAGCGAGTGGTCACCTTGTTAGTTTGCTGTAAAAGTTCCTTTGAATGGTAAAACTGTAACTATGAAACTACCCAGCGCAAAAAGAGTCAAATCCACTGAGTCAATGCAGTACGTTGGAGAAACAGGATTGAATTCTGCCTGACGTGTTATGTGATACTGGAACGCTGGCGTCGGTGTGAGTATTTAGATCGTTTTTACGTCTCTACTTTACGTTTCGACTTCTGTGCTTCCACTGTAGTCTAGCAGAAAAGCAACCTGTGCCTGGGCTGCCAAGTTCAGGGTTTTGAAGGTTCAAGTTTTCACTGAGCCCTTGGATTTTCTCTACTTGTGACGCAGCCAGGTAGGCTGACTGACTGCATCAAAATATTTGCTTAACAAACAAAAACAAAAACGTATATTTACGCAGGGGCCAGGTAGGCTGACTGACTGCATCAAAATATTTGCTTAACAAACAAAAACAAAAACGTATATTTCCAATAAAGTTGGTACATAAGAAATGTAACAGCATTAGTTTCTACAGATGCTTTATCATAAAACCCTTCAGTGGTTGGTATTCTATGCAAAGTAGATGATATAACAGCGGTACCTACGGGTATACGTAAACATTCACATCATGCAATGAACGTTACATGTACATGGTGAAACAAATGAAACTTCACTTTTTCAATGATGACTTAAGAGGTAGTCATTGGTGATACATGTAAATTCTGACGTGGTAGGTATTCTACGCATTTTAGGTGATAAGCGAAATATTTTCTTTTAAGTACAGCTTAGAATTAACATCTTTGCATTTAATTGAATTGGATGTTTAACATCCGAGAAAGACCGAAAAAGGAAAATTATGAGAGTGAAAATTAAATTGTTGTTATTAAATTGAAATTGTAATTTCTAATTACTGGTTGATCGTTTAGTATGACTTGCTGATGATCGTTTCAATTTAATCATTATTACAGTTATCTATAAATATCATCGTGTTTAATATAAACGGACTTTGCATATCAGAGAAAAAGATTAAAAAAATAAAATAAAATAAAACAGAGTAAATGTCTTAAATTATCAAGATTTAGATGTTGATATAGATAAGAAAAGCTGTAGTAGCCTAAAGTTCTGAAGTTTCATAGTCACTTATTGTAACAAAGCAATTACTAACATTGACCTATGAATTTTTTTATTATACCTTCGAAAAGGAAAAATTAATAACATAGAAGAGATATATATATATATATATATATATATATATATATATATATATATATATATATAGAAGCCTTAGAATAAAAATAATCTGAAGCGCAAGCACAAATTCATATAAACTAGTAGAAACCCGTGTAGATTACACGATTTCAATAATTAACCATTGTTACAGCAATTTAGTAGCTCTCCTTGAAATCTAAAAGCAGAACAGAAGCGACATATGACATTCATGAGACCTATATTAAATTTTTCGTTATTTATTTGAATTGTGTTCAGCCTTCGTTATTGGTTTTGTGCTCTTATATATGAATTATGCTCAATTATCTCTTCTTGTCTCATATTCGCTCTTCTTTCCTGGTAACGATTTCTTAAATCGTTCAAGTAAACATCTCTTTCCACTTGAGTCATGCGAGCTCTTCTTTCAGCTGCTCTATTCCTAGCTTCTACCAATTTATGCTCTCTATCCGTGGCATATTTTGTCTTCTTCGTACCATAAAGTTCCAGTTCATATCTTGAATAGATTGCCTTTCTTCCGTTCTTAGTCTATCTCGAAATCTTCTTTGTCTCTCTCTGGCTAATTCTCTCCTCCGCTCCATTGTGAAGGGCGAACACAGTGTGAGTAGCTTAATAAATAATGGGTTGATAATATTTATTGATACTTTTCACAATCTCGTTTACTGATTAGTTACTAATTATTCTTCTTGATCTCTCGCCACAAAGTTAAATAATTATTGTTCTTCTTGATCTCCAGCCACAAGGGAAAATACTACCCCTTATACAGGGTGTCTCAAAAAAATGTACTCACACTTCGAATGACGAGAGATCCTTTTTTTATGAACATACAGTGAAATAGAATAGCTTCGAATACAGAAGACAAATGTGATTAAAGAATCATGTTCGCAAAGGTTCGAACCTCACACTTGCAACACAAAGAAGACAGCATGTTAGCAACGGTTAAAGGATGAGTACATTTTTTTGAGACACCTTGTATATAGTATCTTCGTAGACACGATACCGCCAGTCACGGCGCCTTCATAATAATGTGGAGCGTTACACACGAACTTAGTTTTAAGCGTATTAATATATAGATTCTATTTTGTTTTAGGCAAAATACAATTTATTTCCTATCAAAAAAATTTTTTTGCGTTATGAAAACTGAACATTTTTAACATTGGAACATTTATCAGGTGTGAAAAAGCACCAATCAATAAGTCTGAAATTTATCAGAAAACATATAACAAGTAAAAAACACCCCGGTTCTTGATAAAATTGAATTAGTTGATTTGACTTCACAGCTGCGAAATTGTAGCACGAGTTTGACATTTACGTTGGTTTCGTTTGAATTGTGTTAACTCTACTTCGGTTTATACTTAAGTTGTGCGACATAAACACATGGCAGACACTTATATGTAGTATGTTTCGTTACTAAGCTAATTTTGTTTAATCATGCATAAAAACTAAGTTTTCTGTCTTTGTTTGCTACTTTGATATTCGAAAATGTGTCACGTTTTTTTTAAATTCTTAATTGATTGCTTTTCCTTCATATGCGTGGGCAGTTTACTGCAAAGCAATGCTCCTGAAATTGAAAGAGCCCTTTGTCCAGCATCGGACAAGCGGAAACTGATGTTAACTTTGTGTCGTCGGTTAGGTTTCACACCCATGGTAGTGGGTGGATGGAATTTAACAACGTTGGCAGAACTTTGAGGGCGATATAGAGAGGAGAAAACATATATGACCTTGTGAATGAGTAGTCTTTGTTCTATCGGGATCCAGTTAAGCTTTTTCATGAGAGGTGTTGCATGATCGTTTTTTCTGAAATTTCCTTCGTATACTACTTTAACAGCAAAATTCATACATTTCTGTCGCTCTTTTTAAAGACCTTTAGGTATATCTCCCCAGACCAAGTTACAGTAGTCGAAGCATGATAATACTAAAAATTGGATGGCTAATAATTTAGTTTTTTCGTCAAGCGTGTTCTTCACGCTGTGAAGGAACATCAATGTACCGTTAATTTTGTTGCGTGTTTTCTCCACATACTTCCAGATCATCGCAGGTGACCCTACGAGCCTCCATCCTAAATCATAAGATGGACAAAAACAGTCGCTGAAAGCATGATTTCTAGTCTTAAGGTGTTAGCAATAGGAATCGGAAAACCATTGTATATTTCATTTAGACCTATATTAAATGAAGTTTCTTTCCTTCTTTCTTTCTTTCTTATCTTTCTTTCACTAAGTTATTTGAGTGCATCAATAATTACAGGTCCCGCCATTCTTTCTGTATATTGACCGTGTAAGTATTTTATTGTATGGGCTTTATTCAATTTTGTACTGGCTTACAAGGACATGAATAAAGAAACTACGCAGATGTTCGTAGCCTTCTCAAGCAAAAATATTAAGAAGACAGTAGTCTGAGACATGACTTCATGTATCGCTTCATTCTATTCCAAAAAAACTTTCATTGTTAGTTGAAACATAAGATGATTTGTGTGTGATGTGCATCAGACGACGCCAAAATGACCTCCCATGCTTTGGAACGTTGAGTGCAATTATTATCATATGAATTACCGTACTAGCGCAAGGGCTCTTTCGATCATTTACTCCTACTAAGTCATTGTATGAGATCACATAAAACACGGAGGTACTTGTCTGACTTGTGATTCCACAAGCTAAAAATTGCGGATTTTAGAAACATTGTCACAATTTTCAAAGCAAGATCCCTTGCAAATAATCATTTGGTATGCTTGTAATCGTTTGCTACATACATTCAATTTTATATTTTTTATTTATTCACTTAAAAATACTATTTATATGCTCTTGCCTTATTAAACTTCACTCAGTTTACACCTGGCTTTCTATATTCGATTCTTTGACAATGAAAAGCGATTTTCTACGAGTATACGTCCAATTTACACTTCGAGCAAATGTGATAATTTCTTTTTGCTCGTACTTTCAAGAAGAAATAATTTTTTGCATAGTTTTTCTCTTATGCTGTTTTTATTAAACTTCAAAATTCTGAAAAATGCTTACTCTGAATACTAGCAGAGATTCAATGACATTTCTTGCCCGTCAGAGTACTGAGAAGCATAAGCAAAACGGACTCGAGTTCGAGAACATGGCTCTAGCGAAAAGGAGGTCAACACAACATCACTTGACCTCTGAGGTTTTATTGAGCTAACTGTCAATAACAAACCTCACTTCATAACTCGCTGCTTCGCTGCATCCTCCGCTTTGTCTCACCTGAGGAATGCTGAGAATCGCGCCACTGACGTAAGCCCCTATGACTGCACCGTCGCAGTAGCTGATGGACTTGGCCCTGTGCATGGGGAACCGAATGGCTACCAGCCTGTCCAGGCCCACCAGTACCAACACGAACGTTGACGCATACAAGCTGAACATCTGAACACGCAATAACAAGGAACATTGAAGAGCAGACTTTTATGAAACCCTTTAGGTACAGTCATGGACATCTCGAGAAAATAAAAAGACCGGTTGAAGTTTCCGTTGTATGTATAAAAAACGCCAAAATTAGCATTAACAAACTAAAGTTGAAGTTCGTTCATAGCTTATCATTTAGTACATGTATAGTTTTCCCTCGTGAAATGATCAAGTGACACAACACAAGCCCTCACCTGGAGGTATTTAATGAGCTTGCAGAGGAAATCGCCGGCCCGCCACTCGACCGTGTATGTCCAGATGGTCTCGACAAGAAGACACGCCATGGTGACGAAGAGATCAGAAATAGCCATGTGGAGGATAAGTTTGTGCACTGTGGACCTAGACAAAAGTTTCTTGCGTTTCTGTATGCTGAAGACCGTGGCGGAGTTACCAATGAAGGAAAACACAGTCAGCAGCCCCAGAACGATGACTTTGATGAGAGTTTCTTGCTTGAACTGAGGAGCGTGGCGACCTGGACTTGATGAAGTTGGTAGCGTCAGGAGGTGGGACGTGTTCCCAGACATCTTCCTATTTCACGACTGAACTTAATAGGTATCAATTTCTTTGCAAGTAATGCAAGTAACAATGATAATGTAAAACGGAACTAGTGCTTGGGACTCGATTTTCAAACTTCTAGAAAAAATATGAATAATGCATTTATATTTCAGAGGTGATACATAAAGAATTACTTTTTTATACAATTGGATAAAAGAATAGTATATGGAATGGGATAATATGCCAGGAAAATGAGTGAACTGAAAAATTCAATGTAGATTGAAAGATTATTTGATGGGGACGTGTGTTTTGTTTCCTACTGATATTAGTTTTTTAATTGTTTTTGCTTCTGGCCAAGACGCTTCGTGAAATTTCAATCTACATTGTCAGATGACTTATAATTTGAATTTATAGAAGCTGAAAAAAACAGTTATGCAACTTTTAAAATCTTTGTTTTTCGGTAGACAGTGTTTTTCAATTGCTAATTTAAATATCTCAATGACCTTACGGGCAACTCTACGCTCAAAAATCCATTAGTTGTAATTGAAATGTCATAAAAAATCATATAATTAATAGATGTCTTTAGAATATTAACTATGGCTCCCTCGTTCCATACGAAGTATATTTTGGTAAAATTAAACTTTCATAATGTGAATCATGGAAAACCGAGAAAAAACTTTAAAATATATCTAGATCAAGTTAATTTTGTAGTGAAATTTCGCCGAGTCGGCAATGCTGAAGTAGCAGGCGGTTGCTGTGGATGTAACTTTTTCCACTGGCCGATATTTATTTTTCTAACATACATGTTTATTAATATCCAGTCATTTAGTATTTTGGGCTGAATAGCTTAATGATACTGATTCGTATGAACTATACTAATTCGTGAAAATTCGTAGCCTTTCAAAATTAGTTTAATTCTTCGTTAATTAAATGCAAGTTACTATAGATTGACTCTACTTAAAATAGAGCTTAAAAATTGAATAAAACACAAATATTTTTATAGGGAGCATTTTTTTACCACTTTGTTAATAGTGTAGGCCTTGTTGGTAAAACATAGTACGTAGAAATTTCAGTCGCTATACATACGGAAGGTAAAAATTTTGAAATCCCCTTTTTGTATATTGTTAATAAAATAAATATTTTCAGTTCATGTACGAGTCACTGCCCATGTAACTAGAAATCATAACCCCAATTTTTACCTATTTTTCACATAGTTTTTTTAAGATCATGAATCCAATCTTAATTACTCTAAGTATGCGATTTTTCCCAAAACTGAATATTTATTACCTTTCTCATGAAAAAATCCCCTAATTCCTCAATAGAAAATGAGTAGTCTGAACTACAGAGCAGGTGCGGGGCTACGTGCAGAATAATCGGGAGGGGAAAGAAAGTATCAAGTATCTAGAAATAAACACGAACATAAACAGAGTATTTAGATTAAAATGTGTTTGCATGACCGTCTATACCAAGTACAGGACATATTTACGCTATATACCTTCACACATCGGGTCTCAGAAGCAACTGAGATGGTGAGGGTCCCAGGCTCACAGCATCCCCAGCGGTAGGTGACGCTTCTAACGAATGTTGTGGCTTACAATATATTGGGTTGATCAAAGGTTCTTTTGGTTCCTAAGGTAAGATAACGATAGATGAAAACTAAGGGAGCTTTTTGACCAACCCAAGATTTGGACACTGAACTCACCCTATATCAATCAAACGAGCTCTGCAATTTTGATCGTGTGAGACTTGCTATTGTTCATATCTGAATTTTATTTCATTGATGTGTTCCTAATTGAAATGCTTTGAAAATATTAACTAAAAGTTGAACATTCCACGAGGAAACAAGCAATGACTAGATTTGGTGGCCTCGTTTCAGCAGGAAACTTGTTAAGTTATGATATGGTATGTAGTAGGTGCTGGTGGGATTTTCAGCTACCAAAGTTTACAGTAATATTTTTCTCTGATTTTATTTTTCTTTGCCTGTGTGACCTGAATGAAGGAAATGAAAGAACTCCTGAATGTGATTTAGCTTTATTTCTGTAAGGTGGCACGTGAATTGCTTTAGATGATCTTGAGCCAGTCTGAAGCTTCCAGGTGGTAAGGATGACACAGTCCGGGACAGGCCTAGCCCAGAACTTCATTGACAGCAATTGGTGATTTCCAGAAATACGGCATGAGTACAGCGAGTAGTTTGCTTGAATGCAGGAAGTCAGGGGCAATATGTAGTAGGTAGGTACTGAATTTATATTGACCGTGAGGGTGTGAAATACAACTAGCATATCACTTGTAGTGAGTAGATATTGGCATATCACATAGTGAGTTTTATACTGCAGTGATGGTAGTTCTAATTCACAGTGAGCAGTTTGAAGTGAGTAGTGAGTTCTAGTGAGTTGTAATGAGCAGTTCTAATACAGTAGTGAGCAATTGTGAGCAGTAATGAGCAATTGTGAGCAGTAGTGAGCAGGGGCGGATGACTCGTCCCCGAAGGCCTGAGAACAAGACGAAATTTTGAGCATCTTATCCAGGATCCGTATACTTCATCAAACATCAATGCAACTCCTTTAACCATGAAACGATTGACTTACAGAAGGCAGCACCAGTTAAAATTATTCAGTATGATTATCTTGTCAAAATCTAATCCATCCACTCCTTTACAATGAGGGTAGGGGCTCATTAACATTTATACAGCTGTAGCTTTTACATTGACAGGAGAACATTCTAGTTACGATCGATTTTACATGATATCAGATTAGCAAGGATAATTAAATTATATCCCTGACATAAATTACAAAGATTTACATTGGTTTGTGAGAGCACACTGGCATAAACAACATGAAAGAAAATAAATTAACATTTAAACATGAGGCATGACAATTTAGAACCTTTCAATATTAAGAGATCTAAATTAGTAATATCTACAAAATAGTGGATTTACATTTAGTTTCCACATAGGTACTCCTCATACATAAATTAGGAAATGCACATCTTAGAAAATAATGATTAAAAACATCACTATAACACAAATAAAAGATTTTCTAGAAATTCTGACATTGCTGCCTAAGATATTTCATATGAACACAAGTATTCCGAGCACCAGTTATTAACTCAAAGTCTAGAGATCTACGAGTTCTAGAAATATAAACAAACAAAACAAACAAAAACGTATATTTCCTATATCACAAGGACAATTTCTAAGAATAACCACAAGTTCTAAAAATACTTAAGAATAAAAACGTTCACCAGGGAATTCTATACCCCACGTCACATGTTGAAGTTTGGAAGTGAGGTTCTCGAGCTGGGAGAGATCGACTTCAATAATGTGCGAGAGTGTTGTCACAAAAACAAGCTTTAATTGAGAATACTCGTTGGCTATTGTTACTTAATATAAAATTATTACAATAATGTGCACCTAATATACATGTTTTAATTGTAAGGAGTTGGTAAAAATTACTTGAAGTTTAGTTTTAGTTTTAGTTTTAGTGGTAAAAATCAAGGTTAGTTTAGTACTGGTAAATTCATGACATTTAAAGGCGTACATAGATGATGCTACAAACTGGTTTGAAAGAACACCATGACGATTATCTACATTCGTTTTCCTTTTCCTAATAATGAACTGGTTAGGCAGCTTTACAATGAATCGGACTTACTCCAAGTTCACCATGCTTTCCCATGCAGCCACCGTGGTCGAGTGGTCTGCGACCCTTGTTCTGTATCGGGTCTCTGCTTCATGCATCACCAGCTTGGTCGACTGGTGAGCGAATCTGCTTTCGAGCGGGAAGACCCGGGTTCGAATCCCGCTGCCGACATGGTTGACGCGGCTAGAAATACGGCATGGGACTTGGATAAAACAACCGAATAATTATCGAAGTAATTATCCGACCCAAGAATGGGCCAGAATGTTCGTTCCTATAGCCTCATTCTATGATGTATAAAGACTGCGGGTTCGAACCCGGCCATGGACACGAGTTATTTCTCGTACGCCGCGCGTACGCCATGAAGACGCCCATCAACCTCCCGGGATCGTCGCATGGAGCTCACCATCACCCTTACTCTTAGAATGTTAACCTTAAGAATTTGAAAAAACAATGTACTAATGTCTATGTACTGTGTACTCGATTGGAAATAAAGATTGTTTGTTTCCCATGCTGTACATAATCTGTTTGGTCATCATTGATGCTATAATTTTTTCGTGTATTTCCGGAACCCAACATATAAAAAGAGTTTTTATGTATCACTATATAATTTCTAATAATTTTACTTCCATCGTTGAAGCGGGCATCGGCAGAAAAATAAATACCATTAAAATAATCGATTGCAAACGATTCTTTGCATCATTTTTAGCAACAATTTACCTGTCGGGCGTGTCGTGTTACTTCCACGATTATCTTAACCCTTTAGCGACCAAGTGGACTATTCGGTCGCCTTTCACGGTCTTTGGGAGAATTGTTCTAATAATTAAACAGTGAGCAATATGAGGTTGCTACTAGGTTTGAACGCTTCGGCATGTTACAGCGTCGTTCTTTTGGCTGCCTGGCTCTCAGCATGCTTCATTGCATCAGTGTACAGACGGTCTGTAGCATGAACGGTATCACTCAATAATAGTGCTTCAGTGATAGGTAATAATGGCCAGCGATTAGGAAATAATGCAAATGGTCTAGGAAATAGCATTAATAGTGCAAATAATTCCGTGCCCCTCGCTGCAATCGAATCGCTGCAAAATACTATGCAGGATATGGTTAGCGTGTTCAGTAAATTATGTACTAATGTAGAAACAGAACGTCGTAGATCTGATAATCTCGTAGCTAGTGCGACTCAGATTATTTCCGAACCTGTAAATTATTTTGCCTCATATCCCAGGCAAGTGAGCCATCAGGGGCAGTATGATAGATATCAGCCGTATTATGATCAGTACGTTGACTATAACTCGTATTCCCCTCAGGAGAGATATTCTCGTTCAGCTAGTAGAGGGCGACAGGACCCTTATTAT
>VCRD01001721.1:116913-132440 GCA_006783055.1 Trinorchestia longiramus | reverse complement strand
AGAAGTTCCAAGCTATTTCTCGTCCCAATTTCATGGAAATACAAGCTGAGTTCCTTGTTGACGAGTTCCTTTATTTCCTTGAGTAAGGTCACACGGGCAGTTAGTTAAGACTTTTGTAAAGTGTTGGTAACTATAAAAATACACCCAACCAACAACCAAAAAACTTTACAAACTTTTTAAGCATATCATTCGACAGAAAACGGTTGAACATTTGTTTCATTAATCGAACATAGAAATTCAAGATGTTTACTCGAAATTGCTTCAGGTCCTTGTCAGAAATTTTTTCATAATTCTCGCAATAAACAGCTTCTACTATGGCTTCATGGTAAATTCCATCAATTGTAAGGTAGACCGAAGGATCATTAATAGTAATTGCTGTTAGATCCTTATTCTTAATCATTTCTCGTTTCACAAAGTAACTCAGGATAGTTTTTACAGAAATATTTATGGAACTTTTCAGTTTGTGCAGTCGAAAGGTCTCAGTTTGAAATTCAAGGTTTATCTTATTGACATTGGGTAATATGAAGGCCAAGAATGAATAGTAAATCTTATTTTGTGGGTTCTGCAATTGTTCTAATATTGCTGCAGCCGGCTTATTATTATCTTCTAATGCTGCCGATGTGAAGAATAAAGTGAGAGCTGCCCACTGATCCAAAATTCTCTTTACGACTTGCTCAAGAGAAAGTCATCTAATGCAACTTTGATGCAAGATTTTTCGTGGGTCGGTGTCTGTAAACTTTTGAAATTCTTTATACTCATTAAGACGTTTGGAACTATTTGCTATGTATGAGTAAATATTTCGAGCTAAATCTTTCAACTCGTTCGGGAGTTCTAAGCAAGCATTGGAAGCGCACAGGTTCATTGAATGGCATACGTAACCTTGAACATATAACGCTGGGACCTTTTCTTTCAGCAAATGTTGAACACCGTTTTTTCGGCCCATCATCACACTTGCGTTATCGCTTGCAAACCCAATAAGATTATCAAAGGAAATGCCGTGTTTTTAAAAAAAAGTAGCCAAGGAATCAAAAATTCTTTAGCGTTACAATCCATTACCTCAATTAAAGCCAAATATTTATCCACAGTTCTTTGCACATCAAGATCATAATATCTGGTTACCAAAACAAGTTGTTTAGTAGTGGAAACATCAGTGGTTTCATCGATAATTAACGAAAATTTTGTTTATGTTAATTTTGCAATAAGTTCATTTAAATAATGCTTACCAAGGACAGCTCGAAACACACCGGTGCCTTTCGTTCGGCCACATTTGATTTCTCCACTGATTGAGGAATCTTCGCAAACATTAGCAACCAACCCAGGTAAGTGGTCCAAAATAGCGACAGGTAAGTTGTGTTCTGCGACGAAGGCACAAAGTTTTAGTTTAGCTGCAGCAACTTTGGTTGATCGAAGTGATGACGTACTGGGTCGCACGAAGTCAGTCACCTTTGAGCACATGTAACACTACGCACATTTTTTTTATGCTTTTCTCTATTTGCATGTCTTTCAACCTGTGTTATTCCACCAGCTAATTCACAATTGCAAAACCTGCAATATGCTTTATTTTCATCTCTTTTACTATCTTGATACGTTTTTATGACAGGTGCTACATATATTTGTAAACTTCTAAGGGTACTATTTACTATTTCCAGGGGTACTATCTAAACCATGTTATCAATTGATAAGATACAGAATGAACGGTCTGTATATACTTTTGGACAAACATTCATTTACAAACCATAATTCGTCATAAATCTGTAATACCTTCGTATTTATAATAATTTCAAATTAGTCAAATTCTATCAAACATATCAGGGAATAATGGATCGAAAAATTCCTAATTTTACCACTTTAAACCGTAGAATTTCTACGGATTCAAATAAAGAATACATATTCATTGCACGCTATTGTCAATATCAGTATTACCAGTTTCTACACACATATACTGTATATATGATAGTTCACAGAGCAAAAGTCTAGAAAGTCTTCGGACTTTACATCAAACATTTAAATCTCTCGGGCTGACGGAAGATAACACTCTACGGATTTTACAACAAACATTTAACTATACAACCAAATTGTAAAATTTGGATTAATATTAAATTTTACGTTTGGGCCATGAATAAGTTTAATCTCAAGTGTTCATGTTTACTTTCCGTGTAAAAATGCCATAAATATGCTTCCCTTATTTTACTCAAACTGTATCGTAGTCTTGAACATTAATCTTTCTTACCCATGAAATTGATTATTCATGAGCATGTGTAGAGGTCATCATTTGAAACTTATAGTTTACGTGCATAGCACTTACTTCTAATTGTTACTTATACCATCGTTCACGCTCAGTGGAACTCAGTGCAGAAGCTGCTTCAATGGGGTAAGTTCCACAAGCCTATTCTAATATTGTCATTAGAAAACTATGTTTGTCTACTTTGTACAATTTTTGTAGATATTTTTTGTACAAAATAGTTTTACTTTAAATCACCGGATTATCGATTTTTTTTTCAGCCCCATATTTTCCTGTATTTGAAAAACTCTCAATGTTTTTAAAAAGCTTAGTTTTTATTCTATAATCATGAAACTTAATTTTTGAGAAGTATGGACAACAAAATTCAAAACTTTTAACGTACAACAACTTCATTTGTCTCGATTCAAAAGTATTATACCAACGTTTTACTTTCATGACATTCTAAATTGTTCACTCTTATTTTAAAGTCCTGCTTTTGTTATTTTGACTTTGGATTGAATTCTTGCTGGAAGTTTTCAATTAGTATTGCAAATAATTTCAATTTGTGTGACCGTCGTTATCATTTCATTTTGAGTAAGGTGATGAACTGTTATGATTCTGTACTGCAATCA
The DNA here is from genome assembly GCA_006783055.1 of Trinorchestia longiramus. Classification (NCBI taxonomy): domain Eukaryota; kingdom Metazoa; phylum Arthropoda; class Malacostraca; order Amphipoda; family Talitridae; genus Trinorchestia; species Trinorchestia longiramus. The sequence continues at coordinate 129,587 of VCRD01001721.1, read as the reverse complement.
CATGTTTTTTTAATTAAAGTATTATTCACTTTACTGATATTGTAGACATCGCTTGAATATTGTCCAAGAACATGCACTACGTGACTATTTTAATTACGTTTTCAAAATTTACTGCAAAATTTTCCGAATTACTTTCTGTTAACATAAAAATGGTTTGTTTTTCATTTCATTTTGATATGAGGAGATATCTTTTGCAACCCCGTTGAACATGTATAATGGTCAGGTTATGAATGTGCTTTCCTTGATCAGATTTCGGTGAAGGTAATGATGAAGTGAGCAGGCGGTGAAAATGAAATGAGGCTGAAGTTTCTACGACCATTAGTTATGTAGTTAGAAATAGTTTGAAACAAGGAAACTTTTTTGTGGTCCACTCTGTATACATATGTAGATGACAAATTTTGATGTCCTCCAAATCATCGTCTCGCAAAGTTAGGCAGGTAATTAGTCGATTTTAAACACGACAACTGCTGAATTTTATTCATCGCAAAACATTGAATTCTATTCATTTTGTACAGAAGAGGCAGAAGCTGCAAGAGGCTCCGTACACAGCGCGGCTTCTCCTGACTTGCTTGCTCACCGTTAAGCGAGGAAGTCCGATGTGTGGGCAGTGTTCGCAGAGCTGATTCCTGCTTGCTTTCACTCTCAGAATAGTTAGCTTTTCAAGATATTATCTTCCAAATAACATCGCAAAAAAATGAATTTTGTGTCGGAACAACGACTTACGGAAACATGACATCAGCCAAACCTGGGAGCAGCATCACAATGAGCAAACCATGCTCAATGTTTCTGATAACTGTAAGGCGGCACGATGATGTACGGATATCAATACGTGTATTTCAAGGAGGTGACAGTTTTAGTCAATGTCCAGTTCATAAGTTTGAACATTGAACTATCTCTGACGAGATAAAACTAGGGTAAAGTTTAAAACTATTATAACAAACTTTCGTCAAACTGTCTACGGTTACTAAAGAGAGTGAATAGCATGCAACCCAAAACTACAAAATGCTTGGCTATCAGTAGCTTTAAGTCGATCTTGAGTCTTTGAATTGCATAAAATTCTCAGGTTGCATGCTCTGATTTAGCAGACAGACAGAGGATGAGGAAGTGAGTTCTACATGCACATCTGTTGAGTGAAGCTCACGTGATTTAGCAGACAGACAGAGGATGAGGAAGTGAGTTCTACATGCACATCTGTTGAGTGAAGCTCACGTGATTTAGCAGACAGACAGAGGATGAGGAAGTGAGTTCTACATGCACATCTGTTGAGTGAAGCTCACGTTGACAACTAACAGCATAATAACTCATGAGCTGCTGATCAAACTGAGCTTTGGTATGAAACTTTACTTCAGGCAATAGTGACTTAGTCTTTACAAGTAATTTAGAGGGTTCAATGTAACATTATGATAAAAAGTTACAGGTAGTAAAAATGCTTATGTATTTCTTATCTTCTTATCATGGAGAATTTCCTCACAAGAAAATCTGAAACTCAATTCATAAATGCAGCCAAGTTTCACTTACAACATTTTTTTCTTTGTTTCAGTTATTTTATGAGGTGCCCAGTCCGAATTTTATCGTCTAACTGACCTTAATTTTCGTCGTAATTCACCGGTAATTATTGTTTTTTTCTTACGATAAACCGATGATATATCGTTGGAATTGGTGCTGCGAGTGGCCCATAGTGTCGTCAGATTACCGTTAATTTACAAATCATCATAAAATGTCGCGCATTATGATCTATTTCTGTGGTCATAAATTCTCCTACCTCGACGCATGCATTCTACATTTCCCGATTGTGAAGTGTGAGCTCAGACTCGTGGCCTGAGTTGAGTTCATGGTTGTGTTCAAGCGTGCGTCACTTTGTATACTTATCCCATAATTACTGCGAGCTCTCTTACCATCAGCAGTGTTTCAGTCCTCATTACCTCATCACCGACTCTTTTTCCAAATTAATTCTTGTTGTAGAAACGTCGCTCCGATTACCGAAGCAATTTGGGCGCAAGGCTACATTTCATGAAGCAGTAAAATTATTTAGCTGCTTTTCACTCTCAGCCAGTTTTCTTTGAATTTCAGAATTCCAATTTTCAGCGAAAGTAAGGTTTTATCTTTATATCTGAGAAGCAGAGTTTGAGCTGTGCATTATGACGAGGAACTTGTGGGACAAATAGGGATGGATAGAGCATGAGTGTTGTCAAGTCTTTGTTTCCTTTGATCCCAGAGTGGATGATGAATACACAATCGAGATTGCATTTTTACGTCTGTTTTATTCGTGCGTTAAAATCACAACGACACAATACATTAACTTATTACAAATATTAACCTAGTACACATTACTTACTGAAGAAACATTTCGCAAATTACTTATTAAACATGTGGAAATATTTACGTAAGACTTAGAAGCAAGAAGACATTTCCCTTCTATTGCGAAGTAAAGAATTTGTGATTTTTGTCAGTGTTGGCAAAACCATTTATTAGGAATGACCAAATTTTTGTTTTTCTTCATAATAACTCACGAGGTTTTGAAATTTACTCAGAATTTCTGGCAATTTCGCGAACAAAGGCTCATTCATAAAATAGAAGAAAAACATTGAAGAAAACAAGAGCTCTACCAGCCCTCCATGTGACTTGGCTAATTTTTTCTGGGTTCTGGAAATTAGGAATTTCTTTATTTTTTTAGGAAGCTTCGTATAAAATGACTAGAAATATAAGAGCAGGTTAGAAATTTGACGATCTCTTGATGAGAAACTGAAGAGGTGACAAATGTTTCGTGATAGTGTGCTCCTGATACACGAGAAGGTAGGATTGAAAGCTGTATGTTTTCTTCCTTTCGATTGATATAGCTCCTTAATTACCATGGCTTAATTTAACTGCAACGGATACTAAATTTTCACGGGTTGCTGTAGGAACGAAACGTAATCTGTGAGAACGAGAAGTGATGCAATGGTTGACTAATCAGGCGTGTGATTTCTACAAGGATAGTATTCAAAAGCTGGTTGTACGATACGATAAGTGTCTTAATATTGGGGAAGATTATCTAGAAAAGTAGATTAAACTACAGGCCATTATGAGAAAAAAAAATTGTTCTAAAAGTATACGTGTTTTATTTTGTTTCAAAACGATACTTATTTTAAAAAAACACGTCTCGTACATCAATCCAAATTATTGGAATAAGTCGTTGGAATTAGACATGGAACCTTGTTTGTAAAGAAAGACACACACGTCGTACTCACCACTGATGAGGATAAAAGTTATTCCTACATTGGGAATTAGTTTCTTCTTAAATATATTTCACCATGCCAAATTAAAAAACTAACTATCAGTAGTTTTCCGGAATATCTGAATCTCTATTGAAAGATTTTATACCGAGTTGTATGTACCGCATCATCTCAGTTATGCGCTCAGAGAATAATTATGTGCAATTTCTTGCATTACATTGGTTTTCAAATGATTGGATATGTAATTAAACCAAAATGAATCATTTGACGAGCTTTGCATCAACGGTTTTTGGAAAAATCAATGGTTACATGGTTCATGACCTTTCAAAACCAGCTCTGTCATCATTCTAATGTCAATCTCTTCACTTCGATAATCACCTAAATTTCCTATTGTTAAACTGCCCTCACCATAACCTAGAGTTGATGTCAATCTATTATACGTCATAGTCACCACTCAATTTTACAGTAGACCTCTTACCTGATAGTGTCCTTGCTTCATATTTTTACAAGACTTCTTAATGACTAATAAATTCCAAACCACTCGCCGCACTACACTCAAGTCGCCAATTAAATGATACAAAACAGCTTCCTCATCCAAATACTCCCTTCTTTCTCTACTCATTGCTTCAAATTCAGCACTATTCTCTCCGATTTCTTTTTCTCTTACCCCAACTCTTCCCAAAAATTAACTTTCATCACTCTCACTTCATTTCACACTCTTCTTCTTCACAAACTAATACTCAACTATTTTCTTTTCTCACCGTACCAGTCATTTCATTTTTCCTGTATGTCTTACTGGCTCATTGCTTACAAGACCCTAATCCATCACTCTCCAAAGATATACCAAGAGCAATTATTGCATCTGGAATCATTAACTTCGTTAAAGTTAAAACAGGGAAGCTGAAAAAGAAGTTCAGTAAAAAGACTATAACTTAAGACTTACTCTATCTAATTTTAGCTAATCGAATTTGAGGACTGTGCGAAAAACAGAACTTACATGAAGTTAAATGTCGCAATGATCAACAATCTTCATGGTTTGTATGCTAAGTGTCTTTCTTTTTGGTTTCATTTTGGTTGCACAGTTGACATGAGTAATATTTCTTAACCGTCTGAAGAAGAACTATAAAATTCTGACTCAACAGAGGCTCAGCTACGTCCACTACACCCAGTAGTTTCCCAGAGCATAGAGCAGAAGTGGTTGATTGACGCAGTTATCGTACATTGAGGAAACTTCGATTTATTTCTCATTAATTGTGGTTACTGTGTACAAAAACAGTGAACACTTGTAAACGAATTTGAATTAGAGAATATTTTCCAATTGGTTATCGGAAATGTTTTTCTGCACAGCCCTCTTGACCTCCCCATCCTGAATGAAAAAGTTCAGGTGCCGATGGTGCAGCGGGGACATATGTGTCGCTGTTGCGGGCTCAGATACGACCGGCACCCAAAGTGAAATCCATTCAGGACGTAATTATCTTAATGAAAATTTGGGATGGTGAAAATTCATTATTTTAGTAGCAACAGAGAGTGAGTTACTAGTACTTCGTATGCAATCTGTAGTTTTCACAACACTCATGTGCAATTTATGAACTACTATCGTTACTAAACATATGTATGTTAATGTATAGCAACATTAGTTCCAGGCATACTTAATTTTTTAAGCAGCATAGTAATGACAATAGGATACACAAGCTTTGTACTCTGGAAAGTAGGTATGTATGTAGGTACATCAAGTATACGATTACACCATTGCATAAAAAAGTCGAGGTTAAAATCAAACGGTATAGGAGACAGATTACTGAACACTGGAGTTCACATCCATAGCGCTGTTCGAAGTTCTACATTTAATTGAGTGCACAGGACCCACCTCTTCAGTACCTATCCAGTTACTGAAGAGGTCTGCTGGATGGCGTACGTTTGTAATGGACCATGTAGTGAAGGAGCTGTCACATCGCTGGAAACACCAACACGTGAAAACACTGACACATGCAAGAACGCATTTTTAGCTACCCCCTTCTACGTTTTCTTAGCCACTAAAACATGGAGAGAATGTTCGACTTAACATCCGTATAGTGTAGAATAACTGCAGCAGTTTTTCGGAAGTTATCGGAGAGAAAATATGAGGAGGCATCCGTGGCAATGCATCCTTCAAGGAGAAAAGTAATGTAAATTGTAGAACAATTGAAGCTTCTATGAAAGCATTAAAGAAATTAGTTGAAAGCACAGAGTTAATACGTTTTTAGTTGTAATTTTGCTTTGCGATAAATTGGCATAAATATCATTTCTGAGTGGAACATGAATTATTGTTCGTCTATGCTATGACAGTACACTGTTCAGTCTTTATAATAAAAACTTCAGGGAGCATTCATGCAGCTCACGCAGTTATTGAGGGCGTGAACATCGAGAGTGCGGGACGTGGTGGGCGTGCAGGAGCGGTGCAGTGTATACTCGTACTCCTCACCGCAGTTCCGCAGCTGGGTACACGCGCAGCCCAAACAGCTGCAGCAACACAGCACGTGTTGCGGCTGGGTTTGATGTTTTTTGACCTTTGTTTCCTATGTAGATCAAGTTTAAAAAAACATGAATGAATGGGGACTGTAATGACAATGAAAAATCTGTTCAAGTTCAATGGATATTTGACTAATGGTTTATGCTCCTGAAGTAGACTCAGCATGTAATTGGAATATAACATACATTGAACATAAAAAACTATGGAGCAAAGGAAAGAATTTTCTACGACATGAGGAAGGTTAAACCCCATTGCTAGTCCATCAATCTGTTAATAAGTTCTACCTTTTAATAAAAAAATGAATCATTCTGTGCAATGTCAAGTTGCCGTTTAAATTGATTCCTACAGGAATTTATGAACTTACCATTATTTGTGAACATTTGATGAAGTGAATAATTAACAGATTTCTAAAATGAGCGAGAGCTTCATAAAATATTATTGTTAACCACACGTATTTAAATGATGCAAGTATTTTTTTCCTTTGCCTTCAATTTCATTATAATAGAAGAAAAGAAAGAAAGGAAAACAGTTCATTCCAATCTCGTTGATGTAAAAATATCCAACATTGTGTTTTCAAATGCTTTATCGTCAAAATCCGTAAATGATACGAATAGAATGGTGGATAATAACATATGTTCTCCCAATTGAAGTGAAACCTAAAAATAAAAGTAAGGCCCAAATTTTGTATTTAAATACGCAAGAAAGAATGCAATATTTAGGAGAATTTCATAGTATTATTAATATCAAAGTTACATATTAGAAAAGTTGATACATGAGAACGGAATCAAAACATATCATGAATTTAAAGGAATGCATTACCAATTGTCCAAGTGGAGCTACTGCAGATAGAAAGTTATAAGTTTTCACATCATCTTATTATTACAAAGAGATGTGCAAAAGTTGGTATAAAAGCTTCATGATAGTACCGAAAATAAAAAATAAATACGGGTGAGATTAAATAGTGGTGATGTTATAGTAAATTCATACGTGGTAGGTATTCTACACATAGTAGGTGATATAACAGTGATGCAAACAATTATTTCCTTTAGGCAGAGCTTAACATCATAAATTACTTGACACCTTAAAGCAACAACAAAGTGTTAACTTCGGAAAGAATTTAAATACAACACAATGTTACAATTTGAGGTTTTAGCCGCGCTTGCTATCAACAAGCGTGGCAGTTACCTAGCAGATAACTCTGGCATTAATCACGTGAATCACAATTAAGTCTACCAGTTCTTGACATGTTTTAACCGTATAAATATTACTGATTACCACGTACATGTTCAGTACATTTTTCTTGTTTTACATGTATCGTGCACTCGATTTACAGTTTATTCCTTCATTCACGCTGTGTGCAATACCACGTGTTGTATGATACTCGCATGCTATTACTAGTAGAAAAGCTCATTGACGTTGCTTCACGTTTCATTTTGAAGCAGATAATTCAATAAATTTAATAGAAGAAAAACTACATTTAAGCAAAAGATTGTACCAGCTAAATTGACCAGCTAAAAATATCTGAGTTCAAATTGAAAATATCTTGAGGAGAGGGTAAACTGCAATCCTAGAATATGAGTCCATATCTTATGGCGGAGTTTTATTGTGAAGTAGATACTTCGATTCTCTTCACTTTCACTAGAAGCAGCCTACAGAGCAGGACTGAGAGCAAGCCTAGCGAAAAACAGACAGCATAAGACACACAGCTGCATTTCAGCACTCACTTTCATCTTCCTCACAGGCTAAGACACACAGCTGCATTTCAGCACTCACTTTCATCCTCCTCCCAGGCTAAGACACACAGCTGCATTTCAGCACTCACTTTCATCCTCCTCACAGGCTAAGACACACAGCTGCATTTCAGCACTCACTTTCATCCTCCTCACAGGCTAAGACACACAGCTGTATTTCAGGACTCACTTTCATCTTCCTCACAGGCTAAGACACACAGCTGTATTTCAGGACTCACTTTCATCTTCCTCACAGGCTAAGACACACAGCTGCATTTCAGCACTCACTTTCATCCTCCTCACAGGCTAAGACACACAGCTGCATTTCAGCACTCACTTTCATCCTCCTCACAGGCTAAGACACACAGCTGCATTTCAGGACTCACTTTCATCCTCCTCACAGGAGAAACGCTGGCGGCATCTGGCTGCGCTGCTGCTGCAGTGACCAGCGGTCGTCTGGTCATCGGGAACACGTCCATTGACACGAGACGCTTCCGAGGTGTCCCGGACATGACCACAGCTGTAGTTTAAACGTGCAAAGTATGTTAGACGTAAACTCCACAGTATATTAGCAGTCCATTATGTCTGAATGTGGTTATTTGCAATAAATATGCTCTCCATTCCTGTGAGTGGGCTGTAGTATACAAACATAGAAATGAACTCAAAGAAATTACGATTAAAAGGACTCAAACAGAACTCTAAAATTTTATATTGAATCTAGTCATAAATCAAAATGCAAGAACTCGCATCAGTTACATAAATAGCAGCACTGTCGTGTTACAGGGCTACGGGCTGCTGCTGGCTGTGCAGCTTTTATGTAGATTTTTTGCAAGTTCAATGAATTCTACGCAAATAAAGGTAACCAAAAAGTTATGTCCGTTTTGAAAGGAAAAACTGTTCACGGTATGTGTAACTTATATTTAGTCTTCGAAGTAATCGCTATCGGCATTCAACACCTTCTGCCAACGTGTCTCCAACTGTTCAATCCCCTTGCGGTAAAACTCGGGGGTTTTCGACGCAAAGAAGTCCATGAGGGCTTGGTGCAAGTCTGCTTCATTGGTGAAGGATTTCACACAAAGATGATTATCCAGGGAGTGGAAGAGGTGGTAATCGGATGACGCAAGGTCAGGTAAATAAGGTGGATGGCACAAAGTCTTCCGCCCAAGTTGAGGTATGGTATCCCTGACCACTCGAGCGACATGCGGCCTGGCGTTGTCATGGAGGAAAAGCACACCTATGCGATTCACCAATACTGGCTCTTTCTGGCGTAATGCCTGTTGCACACGTTCCAATTGCTGCGAGTATAGGTCTCCAGGGACCGTTTTGCCTGTTGGTAGCAGCTCATAATGAAACACTTGACGACCTGTCCACCAGACACAAAGCATAATCTTGCGTGGGTGCATAGGCGGTCTTGCTGTGCGAGGGACAGCATCCTGAGGTAACAACCAATGTCTGGAACCCTTGGGAGTTACGTACAGAACCCACTTTTCATCACTGGTAAGCACTCGATTAAATAAGGATGCGGTACGGGGCCGAGAAAGCATTGATAGGCAGGCTGCCACTCGTTGTCTCTAGTGGACCTCCAACATCGTGTGCGGAACCCACTTGCTCAGTTTGTGCGTCTTACTTAGGAGGTGCTGGTAAAGTCTAACCGTTTCATCGGAAACGTTGAATTGTCTTACAAGATGACCACACGTTAGACTACTGTCCTGTTCAATGGCCGCATTCAGGACTCCGTTTCAACTTCATTCAACGGCAAATCAAAAAACGGACAGAACTTTATTAGTTACCTTTATTTTGTTCACAATGACCTTCTGACTCGAGCCAATACTTGTATGCATGAGGTTTCAACAAAATATTTAGCACCGAAATCAAATATTCTCTCAGTCTTTCGCAACTCTTGACTACCTCCAGATATTACTGCAGCTTCAGCCTCATGCCTTAAAATGGGAACTTTTCACGACGCTACCAACTTTGCTTACAGCGTCAGCACTTCTGAGGTCAGGCGAGGGGGAGCAGAGCTTTATAAGCGAGCGCTGATGCGCAGGTCACTGCTAGGAAGCGCGCGCACAAACCATCGTGATCTTACACTACTGTTCTTTCCACGTAGGGCGTACCAAGCGTAGACGTGGTACTTATTGTACTACTTTTCCTTTCACATTTAGTACTGTCTCTGATATATATGTGATTATATGTATCGTTTTTAAAGCAAAAAATACAGAATGCGAGTATTTCCCTCATAATTCGTAGCACTTACCCACCATGTAGAAGCTTAGTTGTGAGAGAAGTTTATTACTTCAGATGGAAAGTATTCTTGTCCGTGTGTTTTGAGGTCAAGTTATTATTTCAACACAAAAGTGAAGACCGGTTCTCTTCAAATAATTAGCTCGATCATGTGTAGATAACTCGTTCAGATGATACGAGGGATCGAACCATGCGGTACGCGGATCGATAACTTAGTCAGCAGGTAACGGTTTTATCCACTAAGGCACTAGGATTTAAAGCTGTTTACACCTAAAACTTTACTTCGAAGAAAATTACTTTTCATAGTGACTTATGCTCAATATTAGCATTGCGCACGTACTGTACCGTGTATTTTGTGACAATAATATTAAATCTTTGCTTGATTTGGTTAAGCACCCAATAATTATTTTGAGGAGTCTGGGCATGAGCCCAAAAACTGTTAACATAATTCAATGCATAATGTCAGCAAAACCGCAGAGCTGATAAATTCAGAACTTCAAGAAACATATGAGGCTGTCGGACGATCTCCTATCTGCTCGTGTGAATCATGTAACATATTTTTGGCAGCAGCTTTCAAGCAAAGTGTCAGGAGATCTTATTGTTACAATTTGTTCATTTACTGTCCATTCATTTTTTCTCATAAACACACATTGAAGCGCATAATGTTGCGCTATCCTCGATGGTAGCGCTCGGAACAACAAAACTCATTATGTGTATGTTGGGCTGCTTACGAACTAGAACCCTGTTCACGATCAAACATTGCTCAAATTTCCAGTGCTTGTCTTGGACTTCAAAAATCCAATTAAGTTCTCATTTGATAACAGAAGTCGAATAAGTTTCGTACATATAAATTAAGTTAAGAAATCTTCAGATTGATTTCCTGTGATGTTGACAGGAACCGAAAAAAGAGTGTAAGACTTCTTTTCATAAATTTATAAGACAAACTAAGTTCTGATCATTAAAAAATACGAAATTTGCGAGGTGCGTTGCTGATTTTTTTTTAATATTTCTTTTAAGACAGTATGAAAACATCTTCTCGAAATAGCACACGATCGAATTACTTAAGCACTTATTCACAAAATGAATTGAGCAGAATTATGAACAGTAGTATTGGTGTGCAGTTAGCACGGGAAGTTAATGCTTCTCACGCACATTGAGAAATTCAAAATTTTCAATATTTAAACTTATTTCAGATATTCAAAAGCAATTACATTATTACTATAGTACTGGTGGCTCTCATTATGCTTTCTCTGAAGTATTAGTACATGTGAGATTGGATGGTTTTATCATTGGTAGGTGACTATGTAAAGTTTGGTTGTGCTCGGGGAATTTTAAGCAACCAACTTTAACAAGCCTAATCTAACTGCCCGTGTGACCTTACTCAAGGTAATAAAAGGAACTTGTCAACAGGAAACCCAGCTTGTATTTCCATGAAATTGGCACGAGAAATAGCTTGGAACTTCTTTTTCTTCTTGCCAGCCAGTTCAGAGCGTCCAGATGAAAGTTTGGCCAGTTCAGCTTCAAGGTAAGAGTGACCAGTCTGGGGGCTGCAGCAACTGTGGCTGGATAGTGGCAGTGGTTCACAGCAAGTGTGATGCACAGTAGGTGTGATGCACTGTCGTGAGTGTGATGCACAGAGAGTGTGATGCACAGAGAGTGTGATGCACAGAGAGTGTGATGTACAGTAAGTGTGATGTACAGAGAGTGTGATGCACAGAGAGTGTGATGCACAGTAAGTGTGATGTACAGTCTTGATGTGATGTACAGTCTTGATATACAGTCTTGAGTACAGTCTTGAGTGGGTGGCGGACGGTTCCCCCAAATTCTGCACGTAATGTGAAGTGATGAGCACACGTATACACGGAGAATACCACATCACAAGTCCCATTGACAACTCTCAGCTTTGCCAGGTCAGAGTGCAGAAGGCAGCATTTGGCAAGGATCATTATCCAGCACTTTATACTTTAATCAATGACCTTTGTTTTCCACCTCTCACACTGAATTGGTGGTTTAATTAAATTTATTTTATAAGTTATTGATAGGAGCAGAAACAAATTATTTTGTATCCATGGCAGAGGTCTTAGGGATTTGCATGTGGTTTTTTAGAAAACAATTTTAGCAACATGAAACATTTAAGAATAAAATTAAATAAAACAGGGTTCATTCTTAACCTTCAAGATAATTTTTCCTGGTAATGAAAATGATTTAGTTTATGGTCTGCAATAGTACAGAATTGTACCACACAAAAATAAACAAATAATAATTCTTAAGGTTCAAAGTCTAGGGACAATTGCTTATGAAAATCTACACCTGAGTTTCTTCAGGCTAGGCTGTCTTTAGGATTTGACCTGCTCATATGAACACTGTCGAATCACTCACTACAGCACAGTCACTGATTTATCAATATTGTCCAATCGAGGCACGATTCCTAACACTTGACTTTCAGTGAAAAAAAACCAACACTTGAAAAATAAACACAAATACAGTTAAACACAAAAATTAAACAAGACTGACAATATGTACTTAAGACATAGCATGTCTCAATGCACAACACCAACACTTGATAAACAAACACAAATACAGTTAAACACAATAATTATACAAGACTGAAAATACTTAAGACATAGAATGCTCACCTCCACTACGCACAAAATGGATTCTAGATAGCAACAAAATCGGTGGCGTGGGATCAAGTATATATAGTCTTGCGAGCCGGAAGCTGGGTAGGATCCGCGAATGTTGCCAGCCTCATAGTCCTTTATTTTTGGAACGCTCAGATCTGATTATTTAATATAAATAAAATATATATCCATGGGTTGTCACTAACCTTGCCAACGAGACTAAAACAAGGCTAAAATTCTGTAATAATTTTTGCGACAATCTCTAGTGAGATTAATGAATTACGTGATACGTATTAAATTAGATACATGCAAACTTATAATTAGGTAATTGCTAACATATTTTAATGAGATAATTGCT
>VCRD01001721.1:63321-115743 GCA_006783055.1 Trinorchestia longiramus | reverse complement strand
CAGCCGACTTTCTAGTACGGCTGTACCGGTTGACAAAAGTTACTCTCCTCCCCTCTAACAACAGAACAACTGCTGGCTTGTGAACAAGTTGGGCAGTGATTTCGTATTCACATAAATGAGTGGAGGTTCATCCACACGATCGTGCTCAAGGATAGAAATACAATTCTATATATGTACTGTCTCATGCAGTCACGCGAGTCTCGCCCTTCAGTGAAGTAGAAACAGATACAAAAACAATTTGATCAAGTTTAGAGTTCTTCGAACAGAAATACGTACTTTCTTTGTTCCATCTATTATCATCAGAACTAACAATAGCAGATCGATTACATGGTGGACAAAAAAATGGTCTTCCAAAAGCTTTACAATTTGGTTCTTAAGATAAATATGATTGCACTGAGTTGGCTTGAAAAACCAGCTGCTAAATTTTCTAGATTTTTACTAAATTTTATGATGAAATGAGATACAATGTTTAATTTTGTGTCTCGAGACTGGCTAAGAGACAGGAATTGAAACTTACGACATGTCTACATCATCAAATTTTTACGGTACATTCATAATCAAACATGGCGTTCTGAAGTTTTCCAGAAGTATTCCTCGTAATCTTTATAGTGACGCATTGTATTTCTGTTGTCACCGTCGTGGTTTAGCTCTTCCAAGGGATAAATGCATTCGTTACGGTTTTCTCAGCCAATCAGTACCGTGTATTCAATGAGGAAAATTGTTTCACACTGCGTTGGTTTTTCTACTGAAACAATGTAATCGATAGGTAATTTTTTCGCTTCATTTATCCCCATGACTCATTAACATAATATAAGAATACCAACTTTAGCAGCTTATGGGCTTGCAGCTCCACTGATTAAAAGAGAGACATAGTAGAATATGATTAGTAGGAAGCTTAATTTTGTGCATGTTTGCTAATACAGAAGCTTCTGTCTATAGTGATCGAAGACAGAGAAGACTTTTAGATTTCTTAAGAAGAATTCACTCACGTTTACAGAACTCTTTCAAATTTGGGACGACAAAAGCCTTTCTCTTATTAAATGCAATGTAGCTAATGAAAGGAGAAGATTTTGAAAAATTACAAGAGCATTACAGAGGTGAGAGCAAACCTTGTATTATAGCCCTATGTTCGGAACTCACAACACTCAAGAAAATGGGACAGAGATCGGGCCGACTTTTTCCGTGAAGAAAATATAATAAAATAGAATAGAATGTGACAACAGGAACGAGACGTTTGAACCTGGCAGCGATAGTGGGTCAAGGATCACTAACATTGATTTTAGTTTTTTCCAGCAACTAATATTTATGATTCTTTTAATAGATGGTATTCATATCTGACCATTGCTTATATTAATAGTTCTATTACATCGAAATATAATTAACATCTCAATTGAAAACACTTGTACACGTAAAACTATTTCAGCACGTACCAAATCTAGATGAATGTTCTCCATATTCATGTCAATTCATGAAATAACTACATATTTATAACATTTTTAAATAAGATAAGATAAGAACACTTGAGATAAAAGTGATTCAACACTTGAATGTCAAATTGAAGGTAATCCAAATTGTCCCTTACGTTAGATATAATTAAATGTTTAGCGTGAAATCCGTAGAGTGTTAGGTTCTGTCAGCTCGAGATACTTAAATATTTGATGCAAAGTCCGAAGACTTCTTTGACTTTTGTTCTGTGAACTATGTATTTACAAAATGGTAATAGTGTTGTTAATAATAGGGTAGAATAAATATGTACTATTTATTTGAGCCTGTGGAAATTCCACGGTGTAAAAGAGTTAAAATTAGGGTTCCATAAAATATGATGCATTTATGAATTTTACCCGTGATTCTACCCGAACCTGAATATTTTTCATGAATACATACAGAACTTCCATTCTCTATCCTATTTACCGATGGCATGACTTGTGTAGGAAAAGGAAGCTAATAACAGGGAAAAATAATTATATAAATTATATAAAAATAATTATTATATATATATATATAATAATTATTTTCTATCTCTATATATATATATAGAGAATATATATATATATATATATATATATAGAGAGAGAGAGAGAGAGAGACAGAGAGAAAGGAAGAGATAAATATACACTATATTATATATGAAGATGATTCTAGAGATCCTTCTGAAGCTTACAAAATCAAGAGAAATATTACCCAGGGGACATTTTAAACCTTGCATTAGACAGTATTCGTAATCATACTGGACTCCAAAAGAGCGCAGAAACTGCAACTGCTGCTTGAATAAATACAGGCCTCTTCAGTTAAGAGATTTAATCCTTGATACTTGATCATAAGTAAATTGGAAGAGCTTAATGAAACATAATGTGTGAGGTATCTGATCCACAAAATCAACAACTAAATGAAAAAGGATTCTTGTGTTTTGAGTGGTGAAAGATCAAATGAAGCCTAAGTGATGAGAGAAGTACGGGGAATAAATTGAAAATGTTAAGATTCAATCAAGAAGAATACCACACCACATGCGTTCACATGAAAGTTCAGGCCGAGAAACTTGAAAATTTCGGAGTACTTAACATTAATTCTCTAATTTCTATCTTTCATCCTACTAATGAGACAGTAATCATAGAGTAATGGAATGTAAAAAGGCATCAGCTGTCGGTTTACTTAAATTTATTTCGAGCTAGAGGCGGCTTTATATAAAGCCTAGCGTAAAAGGAAATAAAGATGGACACTCATTCTTCCTCCAATTAAATCTCGCCGTATCTGGATTAAATTTCTGCAACAATTTTTTACTAAAAAATAATGCATTAAAATAAAGTTATCGAAAGCGTTATGTGTAAATAATCATTATAAATAATTTTTAACACCAAATTGCATGAGTCGTTGTTTTTCACCATGTTTTGGACAATGTGTGATGGAGTATTTTAGGAGTGAGGAGCATATTTGAAGTGACATGAAAACTATGCAAGAAATCTTTTCATTTTGATTCAGGCTCTTACATTAATGTCTTCACAATAGTTTTCTTTGTAACCATCACATAATGAAACATGATTCAGGGTAGCCAGAAAAATAAAAAGCTTAAATAAATAATGTGTACACAGAGAACATCGTGTACAGCGTGTACACAGAGAACATCGTGTACAGCGTGTACACAGAGAACATTGTGTACAGCGTGTACACAGAGAACATCGTGTACAGCGTGTACACAGAGAACATCGTGTACAGCGTGTACACAGAGAACATCGTGTACAGCGTGTTCACAGAGAACATCGTGTACAGCGTGTACACAGAGAACATCGTGCACAGCGTGTACACAGAGAACATCATATCCAGCACGACCGTCTCATACAGCTGATGGACTGCATGGTCTACATGTGGGGCGCTACGAGGGTATCTCATGGTAGTGACGATGTCGGTGGTTGGGACATCAGTTGCGCGCCTCCCCTCGTGCTGGCCTCTGGTGGTGGTGATGTTAACGGTGGGGAAATTATATGTACTGCTCCTCCCCAGAACCGAAAAAAACAACACGTGATTATCACATAAATATTGGTTTTGAAGTATGAAAAATCTTTCATCATATCGAAATTACCAAGCGTACGCGGATGGTAACGTAGAAATCTACAAAATTAGAACCCATATCTCGCACAAATGATCAAGGAGTACGACCAGAAGAGTCAATAATAATAATAATAACAATTCATACCCAAAAGAGTACCCGAAACGATAGTTCTTCTGGCTTGGATAATAAACTCTTTACACTATATAATTTCTTATACAACTGCTCACTAATGTTTTACTAAATGCTCATGCAATCGAAAGTATCAATCAGCGTTGCTCCTCCACAGCCGCCGTTCGCGTGGTTCCCATAAAGCGTAAAGAGATGTACAGGTGGAAGATCCACGTAAGCTAAAATGTGACTATTTCATACTCCAGAGAATGATCAAACATTTGGTAATTATAAGGCCTCTACAGCGTGCAAGACTCCTGTTCTATCATACAGAATAATTAGAAATTCAGTTGAGCTTGGAATGTTTCTGCTAGAAGACGGAGCATAAAATAAAATGGCTTCAGTACATATATTCCGCTTTTAATGCAGTGCAAAATGATGTTTATCCATAAATAATTGAAGTTTTAGATTATGAGTTTCCCCCTCATATCTTTTCAATAACAGCTCGTTCTCAAGTTTTGTCATGATGTAGTTTTGATCAGGAAAGATAAATACTATGTAAGATTTCACTCCGTATGAAATTTTTGTTTTCAGTCCAATTTATACCATCAAAATTAAGCAACGAAATACATGAAACTGCTAACTCAAAATAATTATTCCTGCCTAACTTTTCCTGTAAAAAGAAGCCCAAAGTATGAGTCACTTTCATTCACTGCTGATGTAGAAATGGGCGGTATCTGCTTCTTCTAATGACGTAATTTTCGTGTTATCAAAGCACTGATTGTTAGGAATGCCAAGTGTTGTTTGCATTTAATAGACGAGAATTGCTTATGACTTGACCCAATACAAGGAAAAATACTGCCCCTTGGTTTTTGACTCGTACTGTAATGCTTGAGCGTGTCTCGCTGTAGCACAAACTGACTTCTGAAGAGCCTTTGAAAAACATCGTTTAGTACCACAAATGTCGACAGAAGAATACTGCACGATAGATTTGCTAGTAATAAGTGAAAAACATTCGCTCATCGCAATTTAAGTCACTAAGGAAAAAACTTACGAGAAGAAATAAAAATGAATAAAAATGATTGAAATGCATAAAAAAATTGAATTATATTCTTAATGAAACTGTCGAAACGATAATTTAAAATAAAGGGAGAGTATGTATCAAAAATGTTTTACAATTCTAATAAGTCAACTTAATTAGCCTTATCTATTATCTTGAAATGCTTATATCCACTGATTGGGTTTTTTAGTCATAACAGTCATTGATAGAAAAAGATCAGGTATCTGATATTACTGAGATGTTTCATGAACGAGGAGTGAAGCTTCGTCGTCATGTCGCTACCGCTTAGTGGGACCCCCGCGTCCAACCTTGTACAGAGCACGACTTAACTAAATTACAATTATTAATTAAATTGCTCAACTCATGCCTTAAATATCACGGGAGCCCTCACAGACAACCGATTCACTATGATATTCTGATGAATTAAAAAGTCAATATAGATAGGTAACAGTTGTAGTTGACTAAAAGCTTTAAGGTTTCATATCAGTTTATTGTTGCAAAACATTTACAAAGATGTGTATATGAAATTCACGATTACACTCTGAAAAATGTTTTTATTGCATTTAATAAAATAGAAGGTTGTATATCAGAAAAAGACGATAAATGAGAAAGGAAAGTTAAACATATCATGAGTTACCACGGAAAAAATACCGGTAGTTGTTGTAATAGTGATAGTGGAGATGCTGTAACTAAAAAGTTTTCCCAACTACTCAACAAAACAATAAATTTACTAACATTGACTCATGAGTTTCTTGATTACACTATAATTAAAAGTAGATCAAGGCGAGAACGTTGCTAGCAGGCGGAAATGAAATAAAATGATAAAAATAAAACTAGCATAACAATCTCTATTTATAAAATAAGCCCAGTGAGCTTGATCAGTAGACATAATGTCGAATAAACTTCACTTGTTTTCACTGTTCAAATTTTCTGTCAAAAGTTTTCATAAGTTTGCAAAATATTTCCAATCAAACATTTCAATAAAATTACGTACATTATTATTTTCATTATATAATAAAAAATATTTATTTACAATAATTATGTGTAAATAATTGTAAATACGTAACTAAATGTTATCATTTAATTTTTCATTTTAATAAGACAGAAGTACGATAGTTTAATTATATACATAACATAATATTTTGTATTAAATAAATATTCAACTATATTTATCATCATAAAACAAATTTTTATTTTTTCAAATGGCATGTTGAAAGGAGGCACAATTTTACCTTTTGAAGACATGGAATGATAAGGATAAGACCAAGAAATTTTAAACCATTATTTTTGAAAAAACAATATTCTTCACAAATTTTTTTACTATCATTATCATTGTTATTATTATAAGCCTTTGGCTTTCAATAGGTAGCAGAGACAAGACGCTGCAGTGAGTACCATTACCATATGTAATGGTACTAACTGCATTGTAATATACTATGTGTCTTTCCTGCAATAAACATAAACGTGAACATATTATTATTAGTCCGACTCTGACTGCAAGTATAACAGTTGGCTTCCGTCACTGAGCTTGACTTAACAGTTGGCGATCGTACCTGTTGAGTGTGGCAGTCTTCGTCAAAACAGCGACATGACAAACGAAGACTGGTGGTTTCAAGCGACCTCCTGAACACGCAGGCTCAGTGTGCTATGAGAGAGCGCTGTCTCCCTAATTCACTTGTGTTCTGGCTTCTGTGCAAGCAGGTGAGGGAGAGGCTCGTGTCTCAAATATTTTACTCGCGGACGGCGAGCGCCGCGTAGCTCTGTTGCCGACAAGCAGACTCACTCAACCATGAGTAAGTGCAGGTGTGTAACTAGACGTTATTTTAACAACCGTGAATCTACGAATCGAACCCGTGTATACTTTACCTTGCCAAAACTAGCTTTTAATTATAATATACTTAATTATAATATACTGCTCCTGCAAAAACAAGGCTAGCACGGAGTTTTGATGCATTGTATGTTTGTTCCTGTCATTTTTTCTAAAAAACATTATTTTTAGAGGAAATCTATGTCATAACATTGTGTAATGTCTCAGACGTAGATAGCATCTGATCTAAATCTCACAAATGTCGGTAAATCTCCTCACTTAGACGCTTAAGGTTGTCGATATATTGCATGGTTGGTAATATCATTAAAGGTGCATATATTCCTATCGTTTGAGTTTACGTGAAACAAAGCCCGTTGTTAGCTGTTGTATTACTAGCTTGATTCACTTGAACTATGGATTCGTAATAAGCTTTGAAGCTTCATTTTGTAGTTTATCTAATTAAGGGATGACAGAGAGAAAAGTTTACCAAGCAGTATAACAGGTATAACAGGATGCCTGAGGGTACACCCAACAAATGTAAGATGTATCAGAGTTTATTTCAAGTTTTTGGTATAAAGTGTGTGAATTGTAGAGGTTTACTTCCGCTGCTGTATGCGGTTGGTTGTCTAGTGATTGTTTGTAAGTAAAAACTGCAAGTGGAAGATACCCCATCGTACTCTACTAGTAAGTAAGTTTCTAAATTTAAGTAACTTAGAACCCTAACGTGTGTGGGGCGTAAGAAATGTTGGACGTCTGTGTTAATGTTTGGAGTGTTTAGTAAGCTACTGGAGTAATTTTTAAGTTTTTTGCATTAATGAATGTATTTTATTCATTTAAAATCTATTAATACGTTACACAGATTTTTGTTGCACGTTTTATGAGGAATATTTTTCGTCTTTTATTTGAGTGATGTTGAAACTACAATAACACATACAGGATGATAGAGGTTTCTTGGGGTCCCTGATGCTGATGAAGGTAAACTAAATTTGTATCCATCTCAGACAGATAGAGCTTGCATTTGACTAACACTTGTTCACTTCTTAAGTTATTTCCAGTATTAATTATTATCACTAAGAAATGTTACCAGTCTCAGGCACAAGAGTGATCTCGGCCTTTGGTTTTGGTGAGTTTCTCCACATCAAAACCATCCGTTTTTTCTACTTGCAAATGGTCACAACAACTATCTTTTGATGGTAGGATCAGGATTCCCGTGGTCATTGTGGTGATTTTAGAGCAAATAATTGTATTCTACAATGAGTGTTCTTTAATCATCTCACTGCTCATTGGGCTACGTCGCGTGGTCAGCTGAAAGTGAATTAAATCTTTCAATTTATCAGAAGGAATCAGAGTAAAAAATTCAAGAAAATTATATCCTTTCATGGATAAATGATCCTATGAATACTTTTTTTCGACAGCAGTAGATATTTGTTCGTAGGGATCAATCGGAAAATAATCAGGGACTAAGCAAATAAATATTGAAAATAAATTTTAGAAACTTTGGTCTAAAACTGCTGTACGTGAGTTAGCTTCGTGAATGGCTCCACGGGCAACATCGGTGGCACAGAGAATATTCTCCGCCTACAGCCCACTTCCAACTCCAGTGCATCGAGCGCAATGCACTCAGAGAGGTAGCGGTGTCTACGTGGTGAAGAATCTATGGACCCAGGTAAGCTGACGTCATACGTTATTTTTGTGTAAATGCATAAATATCACTAAACCAGAGGCTACAGGGTACACAAGTGTTTCCCACATATGAGGGGAAAGAAACAGTTTTTTAATAATCGATAGAAAAATAACTAGAACGCATATTCAGACTCTAAGGCTGGTGCTTTTTACCTTATTTTTTGCGGTAAAAATTTGAAGTCAATGAATTTTGGGTCAACTATAGAGCTTACCGATCTTTTCATTGTCTCCTAGATTGGGACAAATTAATCTCAGTTGGTGGTGTAAGTTTATTTGATGCCCAACTTAAGGCATCATTCAAATATCGGTTCTTCAGAAGGACGAGTACATATAGTTGATGACGGCAGAATTGAGGTAAAAAACTCAAATATTTTTTGTAGACCTGTGCGTTGAACTATCATCAGCTTTGCGCTCACCATAAACAGTTTTTTTAAAGTACAACCAGTGGAAGCAGCCATCCACCTTTCCAACTGCTGCACCCTGAAGTAAATGTTCGTAGTTGTGGAACATCAAGTCCGGCGGCTGACGAGTAGCTTTTAGAGCTTGTTTATGAGTTCTACATTGACGAGGCTGAAAGCTTCTCATTACTCGCTATGGAATATCACATGATGGATTTAAGCAAAACATCAACGCCTCAACGCTGTTACAGATCTACACAAATTCAAAATGTTTTCATACGTACCTTTAGACTCAGAGCACGCACAGGATGCTTTTCCACTTTTCTAGCTTTTCTACTGCAAAGACACATTTGTTCATTGAGATGAGTCGATCAGAGACTGAAGGATCGGATAGTGAAAATATGTATTTAATTTGACTCAACATCTAACATGATAAGAATGTTTACCCAGGAATTGTCCAGTTTGCATAATTCCCATCATTTTCTTAAGTTATGTAGTAAAGAAAGATTTACGGGTAGGGAGAGGAAAGGAGAGGGGAAAGATAAATAGGAAAATAAACTGTGTATTTCTAACATGGTACAGTCAGCGATGAAATTATTTGTACACCCATCGATGTTCAATACTTCTTGTTCTTTTTGGGATTCAATGCTCGTATGATTTCAAAAGATCTTTATATTTTATTAAGTACAGGAAAATGAACATAAATCTCAATTTCCACGCTAGCAGGTTTAAATTAACAAATTTAACAAGAACATCATTCAAAACGTGAATTGATAAAAACATTTGTAGATAATAAGCAAAGGAACATAATTAAAATATTAATAATCTCCAAGAAAGTTTAAGCAAAATTTAAGCGCGTCTATCGGCGTCCATAATAAGGCGTCCATCGTGGTCTATGTCAATGTATGTAAGTCATTCCCATTAACGCTGATACATTGTGCATCCAAGTCTATGACAATCTCTTTTAATACAACTCTTGGTTTTACATCAACCTCGCGACATAGTTGCGCGCAGCTCATGGCAGTAAAATCGATAATCTTTCATGCCCAGGCAAAGTTGCTGTCGTATGAAACTCTTTAAACCTTTTGATCTTATATTGTAGGGTAGATATGAAGATAGCTTAGCCTTATGAAATTTATCTGTAAGTGTTATGGTCTTGTGAAAGTCAGTAATCGTTTGCCTAAAATCGACACTAGACTATTTTGTCGTAACCTTTATTCCATCAAAGTGAGAATGAAAATGATGATGCTTTTTGCACAACGTTATGTTCGTTACTGGAACTTTCTAGAGTATCATGGTAAATTAATATTCTACAAGGCACTGCCCATAAAATAAATAAGTGAATTGGATATAATTATAAGAATCCAAACATTTAAATCAAAATTTGTTAATGTATGGCTATCATTGGTGAATTAATTTCTGTATGATGAACGTGTTCAATTGAATCAGTTCTTTTAAAATTGAGATTTAGGTTCATTTTCATGTACTTAACCCTTTCGCTGCGCATGAATGAAATCCTCGTTCACGAAAACAGAGTTTCCTGGCTCTCACAGAGCTAACAGAGTTTCCTGGCTCTCACAGAGCTAACAGAGTTTCCTGGCTCTCACAGAGCTAACAGAGTTTCCTGGCTCTCACAGAGCTAACAGAGTTTCCTGGCTCTCACAGAGCTAACAGAGTTTCCTGGCTCTCACAGAGCTCTGCAGCGAAAGGGTTAATATCTTATAATGAGTTTGGAAACACACTGGTAATAAATTCTAAGAAATTACTGAAGGTATTGAACATTTTTGTGAGTATGATTAATTTCAGTTGTAACTGTAAGTTTGTTTCGCCAAGATTTAAATAGAAGCAGGGCATGGAAGCATTTAGAATGAGTCGACGGGATAAATTTTTTCAGTCGTCTGTGAATGAAGTTTTATTATTTCTATTCATTGTTTACTGAGTGAGTGAGTTCTCAAGTTGATTACAAAGCTTACAGAAGTTTCTTTTCACAGCCACCAACAACATTTCGATGCATTCCCTGATATGCCCGATGATGATGAGCATAAAAAGTTGCTACATCTTCTCCATCCAACTGGTAGTTATACATCTTCTTGAAAATGTACTTTAAGAAATAGTTGAGTGCTGCTCGTACAAATGAACTTTTATTAACTCGATTTTCAATTCTCTTTCATACCACAAAACAACATTTTAAAAATAAGAATACTGAAGCAGCCCTCCACTGTTCCAAATCTAGCACCCTGAAACAAATATTAGCGTTTGCAGGGCATGTAGTCTGGCGGATGCTGAGTAAATTTCAACTTAACATAATGAATTTTACATTACTTTACACTGAAATCTTATCATTACTCGATAGTGAATATTACATGATGGATTTAAGCAGAAAAACATAATTTCACTATTGCAACATGTCTGAAAGTTTAAAATACGATGCATGTATTTATAGAATTATTGCTTAATCGAAAATGTAACCACCAACACTCTTATTTACCATGAAGGGGAATTTGTTTATTGAGGGGAATCAAACAGTCCTTGAAGTATTGAATTGTTGAAATTGTTTTATATCAGGCAATTAAGAAGAAATACAATTTATTTCAACTTGCACTGGCTTAAGAACTCTCCTTTTGTATATTTTCTTGTTTACGCATTCCCTATGATAAAGAAAATGTTATTGGCTGGAAGGAGAGATACAGAAAGAAATATTAAGCTAGAAAAAAATGCGGGCTATTTTCAATGAAGTTGTGGCAAAAAATATGAAAAACATTATTATAGTGAGAGGAGAATGCCAATGTACATCAATATTCTAGTAAAATTTATTTAAAAACAGAGCATTAAGGCCTTCAGAATCAGTTAACACAGTATTTTTGGATAGTCTTTTAAGAATGTAAATCTTAAATGTCTCTAAGCTTCCCCATGCTTTTTTACAACATAAACAGCATTTTCACGGTGAAAATAGTTGAAACAGTTATCGATTTTTTGATCTCTGGTGCCCTGAAAAAAATACTGGTGGTTGTGAAGTATCAAGTCCTGCAGGTGCTGATAGCTTTCGGAGTTTTTTAATGAATTCTACATTAAATTATTCCGAAAATTTCTCATCACTCGCAAAGAAATGTCAAATGATAAATTCAAGCAGGAAATCACCGTGCATGAAAGCATTTAGAATGAGTCGACGAAGGGATTTTTTCTCAGTCGTTTGCAAATGTAATTTTATGATTTTTATTCAATGTCTATTCAGCGTGTCAGTTATTGAACTTAATTACAGAGCGCCTGGATGTTTTATTCCTCAGCCACTCACACACATTTAACGCCTTTCGTGATGTTCCTCATGATAATGAGCATAAAAAGTTGCTACATCTCCTCCATCCAGCTGATAGTTGTATATCTTCTTGAAAATGTTAATCAACGAATAGTTACTTTTTCTGTTAAAATTGAACCTCTATATATTCATTTTTCTATCCGCTTACACGCGTAAAAACAAACCGGGGTTTTAACTGGGAAAATACTGAAGCAGCCTCCAGCGTTTCAAATCCAGCACCCTGAAGCAAGGAATGTAGTTGCACGATATCGCGTCTAGCGGGTGCTGAGTACATTTCAGCACATGATAATGAGTTCTACATTATTTAGCCCTGAAATCTTCTCATTACTCGCTGGTGAACATAACTAATGGATTCGAGAAGAAACTCAACGTATCTTCTCACCTCATCTCAGAAAGCTGAAAAGACGATACCACGTAACTCTCGAATCACTGCGTAATCGAAAAGGGAGCTGCAACATCTCTGTTCCTTAAATTAATATATTTGAAAATGCCGTCAATTATACGTACTAAGTTTGTGGCCAGAAATCTACAAATTTACATGAAAAAATTTTCTTCAATTGGTGGTAAAGAAAAGTAAATGAAAGAGTGCACTACTGTTGATTAAAGTAGTTTCTAGTTGTTTTATTACAATTGCAGTTACTGGAGCAGTGAGTGCACAAATTCCTTATACATAAACGGTAAAAAGAACTATGACTCTTTAGCGCCTGAAGGTGTTGGGGTGAAGAGCTAAAACATACAATGCTCAGATAAATAACCGAAAGTTTTTCTAACTTATAAACAAAGAGAAGATGAATTGTAGGCTGGATTCATGGTATGATAAAAAGACCACTAACATTCTGAAAAAATAATTATTGGACTTAGTGTACGAAAAAATTAGGAACACCTGAAAAAGAGAAGAAAACATCCAAGTATTTTTCTGCAAGGCAGGTCTGCGTAATGAATTATTATCAGCTTTGTGTTTCCCTTTACTTTCGTACATCGTCAACAGCGTTTCCATGATGAAAATCGTTGAGAAAGCGAAGCCATCCACCTTTACAACTCCAATGAGTTGAAGTAAATGTTTGTGGTTTTGGAACATCAAATCAAGCGAGTGCTGAGTAGATTTTAAAGCTAGCTAATAAATTCTACATTGACAGAACTGAAAGCTACTCATTACCTGCTGCAGAATATCACATGATGGGTCCAAGCAGGAAATGAACGTGTCAACAATGCAACAGACGTCCACGAGTTCAAAATACAATTAAACGTATCGCTAAACCTATTGCTCTTTTGAACGTGGTGCTTTTCCACCTTTCTAACTTTTCCACTGCGAAGACACATCTGCTTATTTAGGTGAGTCTTGCAGTACCTTGAAAATTAAATCATGCAGTAGTAAATTTCATGTGAATTAAGATCGAAATCGATGGAAAAATGTTTTGTATCTCAAATACGAAACTTATATTTCAGAACGACCTAATAGAAGAAAGGCATGAAACCCTGGAAAGTGAAATGATGGAGAAAATGTTTGTTTCCTCAGCCACGAGCGAAACATCGTGAATGGCTCCACGGGCAACATCGGTGGCACAGAGAATATTCTCCGCCTACAGCCCACTTCCAACTCCAGTGCATCGAGCGCAATGCACTCAGAGAGGTAGCGGTGTCTACTTGGTGAAAAATCTATGGACCCAGGTAAGCTGACGTCATACATTATTTTTGAGTATATTTTTATGGGGGATTTGGTTGCTACAGGATTCACACATATTTCTTACGTATGAAGGAAAAGAAAGGGTTTTTCATAATCGTTAGATAAATAACTAGAACGCTTACTAACGTTCAGACTCCATGGTTGCTGTTTGTGTGGGATCAAACCTTAATTTTTGAGGTGATGACTTGGAGTCAATAAATTTTGGGTAAAATACAGGGTTTAACGAACATGTCATTCCCTCTCAGGGAATGAAGGTTCAGATATTTGATAAAAGGTATGTTAAAAATTGTAAAAATGTGACGTAAACAAAACTATGGCTTTTTAAGTTAATTTAAGTCTTTAACATTTTAAAATCGATTACTTGAAGTTGAACTTGATTGTATAGGAAGTTATACTCTGAGCTTAAACTGCAAGAGATTATAAAACAGTTATGGCATTTCAACTAAAACATCGTTAGCATTAATACAAAGAATACAAACTATAGAAACAAACATAATAAGAGGAAACAAACGAAAAAGAAGTTCCCCACTTTTTGATTATAGTGAAGTAAGCTAACTATCAGATAGGAATGAGTGTCACTAAGAAATTCTAGAGGCCTGCATACTCGAAGACCAACTGACACGCACATAACTTTCGAAAACTACATGTTATTGAGACTTAGGAACTACAAAAACAAAGGAATCTATTTCTCATAAATAGTGATGGGCATTAATTACATTTAATGTATTTAGCGCCCATCACTGGAAAATGCATTAACAGTTTACACTAATTTTCATTTCAATAAATTTAGGAAATTACTGGAATTGTAATTGTAATTACAGTAATTTTCTGCAGACCTCTGTAATAAACTATTATCAGTTCTGCGCTTCCCTACTCTTTCGTACAGTATAAACAGCATTTTCATTGTGAAAACAGTCAAAGCAACCCAGTCATTCACCGTTCTAACTGCAGTAAACTGAAACAAATGTTCGTGACTGTGGAACATCAAATCCAGTGAATGGAACACCAAATCTAGTGAATCAAATCCATCAGACATCGCCGAAGAATTCTACATTGGCCAAGCTGGAAGCTTCTCATTACTCGCTGTGGAATATCACATTATGGGTCTAAGCAGTAAATAAACGTCTCAACGATGCAACAGACGACCACAAACTCAGATTACAATGAAACGTATCCTTAAACCCACTGCTCTTTTGTACATGATGCTTTTCCACCTTTCCAACTTTTCCACTGCAAAGACGCATCTGCTTATTTAGGTGAGTCTAGCAGTACCTTAAAAATTGAATCATGCAATCACATATTTGATCTGAGGGCAAGATGAGTTTGATCAAATTAGATGTTAGATGAGGCGTGCAAGATGAGTTTGGTGGATATTTTGGTGATTTTAGAACAAACATTGAAATCTACAAAGTTTGCTTCTTTAATCATCTCACTGATCACTGGAATACGTCATGAATTACAAGTTTGTGATTGAATTTCTTTCTTCGAAGAAAAATGCTTTCATATGTGTTTTTGGATGCTGATTTAGCGAATAATTGTAAAAAAATGCTAGAATGTAGAGTTTAAACAACTTGACACTTTCAGTCTAGTAGGTAGATCATAAATTTGCCCTACCAATATTAAATTGCAAAGGTATTTTGAAAACATTTTAGAATGTAATTTCGTTTCAAGTGTGCATATTCATGACTTTCATAGCTTCCAGAGGTTGTGTTAAATCATCTGACCGAGTGTATGTATCTGTGGAAAACTTGTAATGAGAAAGCGACGGCGGAAGATCACACACTCCGTTCAAAAAGTGTATTCTGCATATTTCAGCAAAGTTTATATCTTTCAGCATTAGAAAAATGATTGAAAAATTTTCATTTACTCATCAAAATGTATTCTGAAAGCTGTTCTGTTTCATAACGATATGAATACAACCTTATAACGGTGGGACATTCTGTTCATTTGAAAGTAAGCTATGAGACTTTAGCCTGTATCGTGACTGAGCTTAGTTACGAGGAATATGAAGGTATCATATGTTGTGATCTGAAAGTGACCTCTCTGATTCTTTTCAGGAAGGAGCTATGTAAAGCACACGCATTTTTTTGCGAAAAGGACAATTGAGCTAAAAACAAACGTCAGACCCAGAAGATGAGACTAACGAGGACTATTACAATAGGTGATATGAACGTGCACTTTGAAAATTTGGTGAGCCCAAACAGAGTACTCTTACCTGCACTTCACATCGCACTTGTCATCATGAAGCAGTTTGTTTAAGTCCTGCCAAAAGATGGTGATACTTTTGAGTTCTTGACAATTAAGTTGCCAAGGCTTTCAGAATTGAAGCTGAAAGAAAGCGTTTTTGTTGATCCTGATATTCCAAAATCTACGCGAAACGATACATTCAAAAACACTAGGGACGACGTTGAACGATCGTCTTGAAAATCTTCCGAAGTTGTAACCAGAAAGACACTGACTTCAAAAAAACATCAGCACAAACATGTAAGAAAGCTTCAAAGCCTTAGAGTGCTCAATTAGCCTAGAGCTCAACTTTTTAAACTCTCATCTTAGCTATTTTTTCGATAATTTTGGTGTTATGAGAGAAGAACTGTGAGAGTGATTCCATAAAGGAAGTGAAACGCACATACCAAGACCGATGGAATATCAAGATGATAGCTGACTACTGTTGGACGCTGCATAGAGATGTGCCACATGCGATGATAAGAGAAGAAGTTCTGAACAGAGTTTTGAGGGAAAAGAAACATCATACAGATTTGTGCATTTATGGTAGTGATTAACAGCAAAATTTGTTCATAATGTAAAATACTGTACAGCTTATTTACAATTACTTTGTGTCATAAGCTGTATTTTACATTCACTTTGACTTTGTGAAGGAAAAAGTCCGGCATTGCTTAACTCAGCGTATCAAAAACAAAATAACTCCTGAAACAACCTAGAAAAATCTAGGTATGTTTTGTAGGCCAGTGTATTTAAGTTGTATTAGCTCTGTGCTTCCCAGTTATCCACCTCTCCAGTGCCAGTGAACTGCTGTAAATACTTTTGTCTGTGGAACATTAAGTCCAGCAGGTGCTGAGTAGCTTTCAGCAATTACTTAAGAATTCTACGTAAGTATTGCTGAAAGTTTCTCATTACCAGTTACGGAATATCACATGATCGACCTAAGCAGGAAATCAACGTCTCAACGATGCCACAGATGTCTACAAATTCAAAATATTTTCATGCTTATTTTAAAATTCAATGTACATGGTGCTTTTCCATCTTTTAAGTTTTTCTACCACCAAGATGCATCTACTCGTTGAGATGAGTAAGCAGTGTCTGAAGGATTGAATAATCAGAATATACATAGTTTGATTTAAGATCCATTGTAATTGACATTTTCCTTTAGGAATTTTCTATTTTACATATTTTCTCGTTCTGCACATGAGAAGCAAGAAAGGGGGAAAGAAACGTAAGGGAAAAAGCTTTGTATCTCAAGGAAAATACGTGTATTTTATGAAGACCTAATTATAAGCAGTACAGGGATGCATTTAAAATGAGTTGACAGAGTTATTTTTCTCAATCGCTTGTGAATGCAACTTTATCATTCCTATTCATTGTTTACTGAGCTTGTCAGTTATTTAAGTTAATTACAAGGCGTACGGATGTTTCTTTCCTCAGCCTGCAGTACACATTTAAACGCATTTCCTTATGTGCCTCATGATGATGGGCATTAAAAGTTTGCTACATCCCCTCCATCCAGCTAGTCGTTGTATATTTTCTTGAAAATGTACATCAAGGAAATTAATTTCATCTATTAAGACTGAACTGTAATGTATATTTTCCCCCTTCGCTTACATACCGTAAAAACCGGGCTTTTACGGTGAAAATACTGAAGCAGCCTTCACCTTCCCAAATCCAGCCCCTTGAAGCAAAGGATGTGGTTCCAGGACATCGAGTCTGGCGGGTGCTGAACAGATTTCAGCGCGTGATAATGAGTTCTGCATTATTCTGCACTGAAATCTTCTCATTACTCGCTGGTGAACATTTTATGACGGATTGGTGAAGGAACTCAACGTATCAATTTTGCATCACATCTCAGAAAGCTCAAAATACGATGCCACGTAATTCTAGAATCACTGCGTAATCGAAAAGATAGCTACCAACATCCTTGTTCCCTAAAATGACATCTTATATGAATACACTTCTTTCTTATATGATTTCACTTCTTTCACACGTTTAATTACCAGCAATCTAAAAATTTACATGAAAAATTTTTCTTCAATTGGCTGCAAAAAGAAGTAAATGGAAAAACCCATTGCTGTTGATTAACCCGTTCGTGGTCACAATAATACGCGTATATCTCCAGTGGTTACGAAAAATCAGAAAAATGTTTTTCACTTCAAACAACAAAAAAACCTAAGAAACAAGGAACCCAAGAAACACTCGCTGGTTTGTGATGCACTAAATATATCATTCTTTCTCTTACCATAATGAGGAGGACAAAACCAAGCTGAAGAAGTAAAAACAGTTCAGGTCAATTGACAGGGAAAACCCCGAATGGGTTAAAGCGGTTTCTAGTTATGGTGCTGTTACAGTTGCAGCTACTGGAGCTATGACTTAACATATTCCTTATATATATAAGTGTTTGAAAGAACTTCGGCTCACTGGCACCTGAAGGTGTTGGTGTGAAGAGCTAAATACATAATGCTCAGACAAATAGCAGATTTTTTCAACCTATCAACGAGCAGAAGGTATACTGAACGCAGAAATCATGATATGATAAAAATGACCCCAAAAGTTCTGCAATTAAACCAATTAATGGACTTAGCGCATGAAAAAAATAGAAACACCTCAAAGGTGTCAAAAAAAATATTCTGCAGACCTGTGCGATGAACTATTATCAGCTCTACAATACCCAACACTTTCGTACAGTATCAATATCAATTTCATAATCAAAAGAATTGAAGCAGCCCAGCCATCCACCATTCAAGCTCCAGTAAACTGAATCAAATGTTCGTGGTTGTGGAACATCAAATCTGGCGGGTGCTGAGTAGCTTTCAGACCTCGCTGATGAAGTCTACATTGGCAGGAGTGAAAGCTTCTCATTACTCGCTAACGAATATTACATGATGGGTCCAAGCAGTAAATGAACGTTTCAACAATGCAACAGACGTCCACGAGTTCAGAATGTATCTCTAAAACCACTGCTCTTTTGAAGATGGTGCTTTTCCACTTTTCCAACTTTTCCACTGCGAAAAGATTATTGCGATCTGCTTATTTCGGTGAGTCTTGCAGTACGTTTAAAATTGAATAATTTAATCATATATTTCACATGAATTAATATCGAAGTGGATGGAAAAATGTTTTGTACCTCAAATACAGTACGTATATTTCAAAAAACCCTATAGAAGAAGGGGATGAAAGTCTGTAAAGTGAAATGATGGAGTAAATGTTTGTTTTCTCAGCCACCAACAAAACATCATGAGTGGCTCCACATGTAACATCGGTGGCACAGAGAATATTCTCCGCCTACAACCCACTTCCAACTCCAGTGCATCGAGCGCAATGCACTCAGAGAGGTAGCG
Source organism: Trinorchestia longiramus (assembly GCA_006783055.1). Taxonomy (NCBI): domain Eukaryota; kingdom Metazoa; phylum Arthropoda; class Malacostraca; order Amphipoda; family Talitridae; genus Trinorchestia; species Trinorchestia longiramus. The sequence continues at coordinate 96,579 of VCRD01001721.1, read as the reverse complement.
GTGTCTACGTCGTGAAGAATTTATGGAAAATAAGATGACATCATATGCTAAGTAAATACATGACAAGACGAAGTGGTAAATGGTTTTTCTGTAATTTTAACAACTTATCCTTCATTAGGGGTGTGCATCGTTAAGAAAGACTCAAATAAAAAATGTGTGACATTTAAAACTTGTTTGACATTCAGTTTTCGTAAGTACTGCTAACATGCGGAAATCAATTACTTAAAGAAGGACGTGGTGATAAGTGAGGTGATACCATCTTTTGGTGGAAGGATCAGGGTTCCTGTGGTCAGGGAGGAGATTTTAGAGCAAATAATTGAATTTTACATTAAGTGCTCTTTAATCATCTCAATGCTCATTGGATTACGTTATGTGGTCAGCTGAAAGTGAATTCATTCTTTCAATTTACCAGATGGAATCAGAATACAAAATTGACGAAAATTATATGCTTTCATGGATAAATGATGCGCTGAGTACTTTTATCAACAGTAATAAATATTCTTAATACAGAGCAAATAAGCATTAAAACTAAAGTTAAGAAACTTTAGTATAAAATTGTTGTTTGTGAGCTAGCTTCGTTCACGCAGAGCGAGTTGGTACTCAACTTTGGGTTGGTTCAGTTGTTGGTTGCTGTTCATTAGATCTGCCTAATTGAACTGCCGGCTCTTAAAAAATCTTAGAGCTCTATTTTGTTCTCTGGGTTATTAAGGAAAGATGTTAGTTACGTATAAAAAACGAGGTGTGTTAATCTTAGAGTTTCAATCAGGTTCCTTCACTGTATTAGTTGCCCAGTGCTGTGCTCGATTATAGCGAGTAGTAAAATCATTAAGTATTGAGGGTCATTTCAAGTGTACTGCGAGTCATAGTTGTGCGCCGCTAGTCATATTTTCGTGTACTGCAAATCATATTTATGTGGACAGTGAGTCATATTTATATGTACCACTAGTCATATAACTACTCGTATTGTGTTTCGAGCGATGTTTGATTCATGAGTATCAGGAGTCATGTGATATTTGTCTCTAGCAAATCGTAAAATTATTGCGTAGAACGAGACATATGTGAGTGTACCACGAGTCACATGACAATTGCCTACCAAGAGTCATTTAACCATTGTATACCTAGAGTCGTATTATTATTGCATACTGAGAGTCAGGTAATTTTTACGTAAAAATCGGTGAATAAGAGCATGACTGTTACTCTTCTTTCCATTCTTCTTTACAACTGGGGCCTGTGTACGATTGAGGGACGTGTGCGTAACTGAAGTGCTTGTGCGTGATTAAGGTCCTTGACATGGTTTATGATTTAAGTTTAGATTACATGGAACTAAGTAGCTGCCCAAGAATGGGCCGAAAAAATCGATCCTGTTGCCAGATTCTGCTCATACTACAATTTTAACAGTTCTTAGTACTAGTTACGATCATGGACAGAGTGATTTAAATTTTTCTGAATATAGTGTAAATCTCATTCTTTGGAGATGCATTCTGAAAAAAGTTATGAGCGCTTGAAGGTAAAATACTAGATAGTACCCAGTGAAATTCTTACCTGAAAACTCATTAATTTGTAAGGTGAATCCATCGACGTAGATCCGCTTAGGTGGTTGAACACCCGAGGGTTCTGTACTGTAAACACAATGCCATCGTAGGACCGGGCTTGGGCTCTTTCTTCATCTTAAAACTTCTTAACCAATCAGCACATTTGATGGTGCCACTGATAGTCCCCGAGAATGATGTGCTTAACAACCTTTTCTATACCTTTTTCTTCCAGCCATTATTTGTACGTATTCTTCGAAACGTACAAGTAGAAAAAACTGATCTCTGCCATCAAAGTTTCACTCATATGAGTTTTATGTTGCCTTTGCTTTCATGGAATAAAAATGATATTTTGATAAGGTAGAGAATTCAAGAAACCCTGTACTTTTTCAGCTCCAGCACGCCGTAGCAAATGTTTGAGGTTGCAGGACATCATGTTCGGTGGGTGGTTCGAGGCTTTCAGAGCAAACTATTGAATTCTACTTTAGTTGGCTCTGAAACCTTCTCATTACTCACTAGGGAATACAACCTTATGAATAATAGTAAGAAATCAACGTATCGAAGTTGATACAAACATCTGCGAAATACGATGATAAGTCTTTAGTCAGTTCTTTATTGAAAATGGGATACCATCATCTCTTTTCACCATCAAAGCGCATCTGTTTTTCGAGGTGAGTCAATCTGTGCCTAAATAAAGGAATATTGGATACGTGAATTTGAAAAAATAATATAATAAATTAGGAATAAATGGAAGGTCTTTAAACTTAAAACAGCTTAGGAACTATCCATATGGCATATTTTTACGATTTCGTACTTACTGTGAAGTACGAATGTCAAAGAAAGAGAGAACACTAAGGAAAGGATTAAAAGAAAAAACACTGAGTGATTTCATTGAAATCGACCCACAAAATATGACAAATATTTGTTATTTATGCATGAGGAGAATATCAATATTCTACACTATTTTAGTAAACTTTGTTTAGGAGCAGGATTGAAAGCGTGTAGACAACCATGACAGAGTACATTTTCTCAGTCTCCTACGAATCCAACTTGTATATTACTGTAGCATTCACTGTCTACAGAGCGCGTCAGTTATTCATGTGAACTAGAAAGTATACAGTTGTTTCTTTCCTCAGCCACCACCAAAACATCGTGAATGGCGCCACACTCAACATCGGTGGCACAGAGAATATTCTCCGCCTACAGCTCACTTCCAACTCCAGTGCATCGAGCGCAATGCACTCAGAGAGGTAGCGGTGTCTACGTGGTGAAGAATCTATGGACCCAGATAAGCTGATGTCATACGTTAAATATGATGTATATATATATATATATATATATATATATATATATATATATATATATATATATATATATATATATATATATATATATAGGTGTGTGTGTGTACGCTTAGCAGGACATTTGGAGGCCTTTTCTCACCCCCTTGAACAGATACATTCGAGGGTTCTGAGGTTGTGGTTGGGAGCGATTTGATCATGCAGGAAGCATCTGTCTTAGAGTTAGTTTTCTTTTCTGTTTTGAGTTTTGTGTCAGTTCACCTTTTCTATCCTTTATATTATTTTTTGTTTTAATGCTTTTGATGATTAGTTTGTTTATCGGCTGGAGCTCTCTAGGACGTATCTCAACTGCTTGCAGTTACTTTTATTTTTTTATTAGAGTTTATGACGCTGTTTGCAAAAAGTTTTTAATTGGCACTATTTATCATGCATAATTTTTTATTGAAATTGATTAAAGTCCTCTATAACATTTAACTTAAGTCTTTTTATAGCATTAAAGTAGTCATATAAGGCATCAGTGAAATGTTACTGATGAACGCCGTTAATCCTTTCTTGAGAATTAAGTTTTCCAAGTGAGTTTTAATTACTTAAAAAATCAAGAATACTGGATTTGAAGAGAAGTTCATTCGAGACTTCAGTCAATTCTCAATTAACTGCTTGTTTATTTTACCATCAGAGTCACTTGAGCCATGCAACCAGCCCTAGGGTCAGACAGACTTTTTCTGGTGTTCCTACGAATGTCCATTCTTATCCGTAACGCATCTGTCTTCTCAGGCATGCAGTGATACGCAGATCTTTTAACAGTTGCCACCGGAACTTTCGTTTGGGTTGATGATGGAGCAATACGGCTGTGGATCGACTTCAGAATCTGTGATTTGCTCTTGAAAGAAATATCGGTCCATATATGAATATTTTTTAAACATTTCTGTTCATTTAAACAATAGGACTATTTTTCTTCTTCCTTAGGTGCCAAGCTGTTTTTGGAACCTGTTAAAGAAAGCGTTCCTGGTGACGGAGTCCATCCTTGTGACGACTGCGTCCGAGTCTCACTGGGTCTCCACCGTCACAGGCGGGCTCACTTGAAACGACGTACTTTCCGTGAAGGAAAGTTGACGACGAAAGTTTGGATTACTTCCCAAGTGCATCCGGTCCATCGAAACTGATAACTGGACCGACGACTAACTCGTATTCCCTAGAATCTTTGAGTAAGAACATCAGCAAGCAACACAACAATGAATTAAGGATTGTTGAGATAAAAGATCTCAAAAGCAGGTGTACCTGGTAGGAAATGAATGTGTAATAATGAGTATAAAATTTTGAACTTTTGTTGGATGAGGCTCGAAATATTATGATGTTTAGATATAGTTAAAGTTGAGCGTAATACGTGGTTTGAGCCCTCATTCAGAATGGATTATTATATTGTAAACACTTTTAAAAAAATTTATTTTTTAATTCAGGTGGTAAGAAAATTCCTTTCATAGCAGAAACTTCGTACGTAATGAATACCGAGATGACGTTTAAATTGGCCTTATTGTATTGATAAGTAGGAGTAGAGTTTAGTGTAAGCCTCATGAAATCAAGTTCATGGGTATTTAATGCTAACATTGTATTTGAAATTATACTCTACAGAAATACTAAATGTGCCAGTATAATATAGTAAGATATGTGCTTATCGTAGATATAATGTGTTATGGAGCTTTGACTTTTAGTGAATTAGTTGTTGCCGATTACATTACTCTCAATTAGTCCGCTCCCAGACGCGTTAAGATTTCTCAGCTTTTGGGTAATCATACAGCTCGTTGAAATACATGAGTGTAACTACTTCGTCCACCGCTGACAGTGATTGGATCCGACTTTCGTTCACGTAAATTCTTTTTCTTCAATCCGTTGAGTAGTCACCCTTGTTTCGACTGTCATTGTGCTATCTTTTTGCTCCCCAACCAGTAAGAGACTAAACAGTGCTCCATAGGAGGTAACTTTGGAAATATTAAAAACTTAATCTGTGGTATTTGTTAATTCTTTAATAAAACAATTGCAGTTCTTCTCCGTCAGCAGTTCCTGACCTTTTCGGCAGTGCCTTGTGCCTGTGTCAGTTCAGCATACGGTAGTTATCAGCACAGGGCAACTATAGCATAAGGAGATACATAGGTAGTTATAGCACAGGAAGAAAGGTAGATAAATATTTAGTTCGTTAAACGTTTAGAATCACGCACTTGTGACCGGCTGAACGTAGTTCAACTTAATTAGTACATGTAGGATCGGTCTGGATTGTCTCAAGGAACCTTTTCTGTTATATTGAGTTAAGCTTGTTCATGAATTTAGGTTTTGTTTGTTATAAATTGTATGTTTTTATCAATTATGAATTGACCAATATTAAATTGTTTGAAATCATTGTTTATTTCCTCCTTAACTAACGGTTTGGAAGAATCTAATTCTATACTCTAAAAGAATCTTAGAAGAAACTTATGCTCTTATAACCCCTTTGAATAATATTTTATGAGATGACGTGTACAAGGAATGAATTCAAAACTGAAACACACTGCAAATTGAAAATTAGTCTTGATTGTCAAGAATTACTAGGCTCTGTGTGATTTAATCACTAGTAGTTTTAACCTGATCTAGAGTTTGATGCAAAGCAATAAACACGCCAAACTATCATTCTGAAAAATGAACCTCTGTAAATAAAACCCAAAGTGCACACCTTCTCAACATAGTCAATCAACATTTATTTTTACCATTACTATGCACTTATTTTTCTTTCAAACAAGTATTTATTAATTTGAGTGGGCCATCTTGAACAGAATCAGTTATTTTCTTCGCTGATTTGAGACTATCTGTTGGGAATGAGCCTAGGCTCAAAACCTCAACATCAAACTCTTCATTGATAACTTGACGGGTGAAACTGATATTCCTACTTGTGCTTCAATTACACTTTTTATTTATTTAAGAGTTAATAGTTGTTTTGTGTCGCATGGCTCACGGTCGAAAGAAGCCCAGAGAAGTCTCCTCTTCCCTCAAATTGAGTACTGGCAATTCAGGAAGCAGTTTTTGTGCACTTCCCTCTAGAGGCCGATGCACGGAGGTAAATAAATTAGTTGAATCTGTAGGAGTAATCATTACATGTATGGAAAAAATTGAAAACATACACAAACACTTGTTTTTATGAGAAGACTGAGTATACATCATGGGGTCGCAACTATCAAATCCGTCAAACATTATCTATCATTTGAAAAATAGCTATCATTTGAGTTATCCATCATTTTAAAAGTAAATTTTTAGATTGCTTTCTTTCAGCAGCTATGAAAAAAATTATCACTCCTGACTACCATATTCTTATGAATAGTGACCATCTTATTCTTCTCATCTTATCACCAGCTTGGTCGACTGGTGAGCGAATCTGCTTGCGAACGGAAAGACCGGGGCTCGAATCCCGCTGCCGACATGGTTGACGCGGCTAGAAATACGGCATGGGACTTGGGTAAAACAACCGAATAATTATCGAAGTAATTATCCGACCCAAGAATGGGCCAGAAGGTTCGTTCCTATAGCTTCATTCTATTCTATTCTATTACTGTGGAGGTATGATATTGTAGTAAATTTCACATCTAAGCACTAGTCATTAATTTGCACTGAGAGAAAGTACTCCATTATTGTAAATGAATCAAGCTTCATTTCAGTTCTACCGCACGTTGCATTATAAACAGCATCAAATAACATCAACCATTAAGATTAACTAGCAAATGAAACTAATAAAACACATTAATAGTCGTGCATTGTTTTTCCGCTCCGTCAACAATTGAACGTAACGAGAATCAATCGATCTGTCCTTCTCATTGTACATCGTTCACGTTTCAAAACGCAATGCGTTAAAATCTATCTTACGACATACCTATCTGATATGTCATATGACAGCAAAATCAGCAACGGAAAGTTTCGTGTGTACACTGCAATTCCCACTTTTTTACAAGACAACAATGATAGTAGCATTAGAGCCTTGTTTGAAAATATTAGTGAAATTGAAGGTCACAATTATTATCGATGTTTTGAAACCTAGTTTATACGTTTGGTTCCTAATTCATAAGAATTGTTGTCCTATATCAGTTGCAGACAGTCTAAACAAACGAGTAAACATTAGTGACTGCTTATTTGAATCTAATTTGGCAGATTGTGAAAAATATTACAACTAGAGTGTGTTTATTATAAAGTTGATTTCCATTGTTGTTTTCAGCTGTAGTAGAATTTACTTGCAAACCGCTTCAGTGGACGTTTTCACCTCAATTTACGATATTTTTTCGTTATCTTCCTATCCCGAAGCAAAAAATCAATGACCGCGCTTCGTTGGCTACAACATCGCAAAACATGCTCCACCGAGCAAAAATGTGATTTAATGACATTATAGGAGCTCTTTGACCTAATTGTTTGTCAGCCTTGATATTTCTTTGACAATTACGCGGCCAGCGCTTGGCCTCCTGGCCTGCTAGCATACACACGTGTTGGGCTGGAACTAAAAATGTTACGGCTCAGTTTGTGCATGGGAAAACTTTCTCATTGGAAGCTGTCACATATATTCACTCATACGTCCTATAAAATGCTTCCTAGCTCTGAGAAATTGGGCTGCCAAAGTGCGAAACACTGCTAACAAAAACGATTAGGTTAAAAGTTCTCGTAGGAATTAACAGCCATGACATAATCATTTTCCTTACTCCTATTCTTATTTTGAAGAATCAAGAATGAAATTTTGTGTGGGGGATGATTTCATACATACAATTTTCCTCCGAGTTCAATTGCGCTCGGTGTTGAAGACTCACATTCGCTCTTGAGAGTGTATATTAGGAGCAGTTGTATGAACATTCCCAATTTACTCGGTTACCTGCAGCGTGATTTTGCGAACTCTGTAGTGAGCGGGTGACGGCGGCAACACAGCGATGTTACCAATGAAGACTGTGACTGTTCCGTGTCATTATCGCTCCAGTCAAGTCCCGTATTGAACACTCCATGAAGAGGCACTGCACGTCGTGAACTAATTAGTCAAATTAGTTCGAGAGAGATTCTGTACCAAGATACATGCGCTAAGAAAATAAGGGAACGATTGTAGAACGCCAACACCGGTACCAATCAAATACTACTTCACCGGCTCTGTGATCTAAAGAATACATTCCAGGGTCGGTTTTCGCAGTACCACTTCATGAGTTGAAAAATATTTCAGTATTTTAGACAGAGAGAATCAATAACGCTTCATCAAAACTCGAGACAGGAACTTATGAAGTTTTGTGTCGAACACACTAATTCACTCGTATTCTCACATATGTATGTGTTTGATGATCGCTGGTGAACGACCGCTTTCTCTTCTATCAAAACTAACATGCTGGTGGTTCTCTGTCAGCATAGAGTGATGACTGTGAGTCCGACCGCTACTCTTTTTCCTCCCATCTTGCCTTATTCCCATTTTAGTGTTGTGAAAAGAAAGAGTGCTGCAGAATGGCTTTCAACTTCCATTTTCATTAAACTTAGTTGATGCTGCATGGACTCGTCTTCGAAGCTCCAGTAAGACTAAAAGAAGACTAAAGCGATGTCCTTAAGCCTTGTTAGTCGATGGTTATCTTTATCAGTGACAGATTCTTGTGGTCCCGAATTGTGACATGTAGCTACCAGTTTTCATTTATTCCGGTAAATGATATTTACTGAATTTTGTTCTCGTAATGTGTCAGTTGTCTTTAATGTTAATGATGGTTTGCCCTTTCACTTCCTTGCTGCCAAGCTGCGAGAAGCCGCGTAGGAAGTGCTTTCGACCGGTCAGTTGGGGCAGGTAAATGAGTGAAAGAACATCAAAGCCAGGTCAGTGGCCTTACTGTAATTCTGAGCTTGTTTAATATTTTCTAGTCTATTAGGTACAGGCAGTGAATATTGTCAGAACGAAACAGGTATATTCATATAACCGGTAAGGTACTTTTAATTTAGGTGAAATTTTAGGACTGGTGGTAATGCTTCTTGTATTATTATTGTTAATGGTTGATATGGTGCATTTGGTACCACACTAGCGCTCCTCAGGGCATGAGTTAGGCTGCTGAGCTGCCTAAGGACCTATAACTGCTTGCAGGGACCCTGCAGGGGCTGCGCTGTGGAAGTCTGAAATTTTCTACATTTCATGTATTTCAAGTTAACTTTAACTTTTTCCTTAATTATTTTTTCTTCCTGTAAATTTAAAATGTATGATAATATAAACGTGCATTAGAATGTAAAATTTACTAGGCATTAATATGATTATTTAGTGTTATACAGATGTATTACCCCTTGATTGATCAGTTTACTTTCAGACTTTATAGATTAAGGTTTCAAACTGTAGGATGAGTTCACTTGGGGCTGATTTTCTATTTCATGTGTTCCTCAAAGGACTATAACTACGTCCTCCAAGATGCATCGTTGGTCTTCTAATAAGTAGAAAGCTTCAGTAACTCGTATTTTATGGCGACAGAGTACTTTTTATACTGCTAATCTCTGCTTTTATTTTGTTTCCTGTCCTTGGATGATGCTATCATATATGAGAAATGCGTTAGGTTTTTCGTTGATCTTTGTTTTTCTTTTGTAGTAGTTCAACTTAAATTTTACATTTTTTTGTCAATACTTTTGTTAAAGGTTTGAACCGGTATAAAGATTCCAGAAGATGCGTATGAGATTCTGTTTCATGTGGATTAGGTTTGTTAGATGTTTGTAGTGTTTTTGTGCTCCAGCGCTTATTTCGTTCTTTAGTTCGTCTCTCAACGCGTCAAAATAGTTATTGGTGTCCAGATGAAAGTTTAGTATAGTAGACATAGGTGATCTGGAGTTCATGCTCGACCAGTCGTTTTTGCCTTTTATTTTCCTTGGAGTTTTTAGTCCTCTTGGGGAAGACGCTATACTCATATTAGCTAGGGACCACTGGTATTTCGTGCATCTTTTGTAAAACTTCTCTCTGTGCAGTGTGATCTTCATTTGCTCCCATGTGTCTTGTCGTTAATTTGTGTTTTTCTTCTGTGCGTTCTCACTGTTTCGTATGGAAACTTTGTTACCGTCCCTGTCCGGTGACTTGAGTCTTTTTGCATATTTTTCAATACTTTTTATGGCGTGAATCAGCAAAACTTTCGGATAACTTGGTCGCATGTTTTACTTCTATGCAAGTTGTGTTCTCTAATATGTTGTATAAAAAGTATGAAAGAGGAGTGCACCAATTAAGTCGATCATGCATGAGAGAGACCCTAAATATCACAATCATGATCTATTTCCAATGTGAATTAGATCATTATTGAGGAACTCAGAGGCCTAATTGTCTGGAGCGAAACTGCATTGAAATGTTACTAATGAATCTCAGGTTTTGGAGGACTACTACAATTAGCGGTTTCCTTTCATGGAAATCAAAGCTAGTCGCTCTGATCATTGTGAAGTGCATCAAACGAGAACGAAGTTACTGCAGGAGTGGGTGATTGCCTCAACAGATCAAATTTAGGAATGTCTCTTATTTTCTTAGGTTCAATTTTTTAAACTCTCCATGAAGTAATTTTACTCTTTTTGAAATTGCTTCATCATCAGATTTTTTAGCATATTTTTATCTTTTAGTTGCATATCATGAATTTGGAAGCCAGTTTTTGCATATTTTCATTCAGATTTCATCGTTGCATATCTCGAACATTTTCCCCAAACGCAGAAGTAATTTTGAGCACATTGTGATAGTACGAGTCTCTTTTAACCGCTTTTTGACCTTGTAAATGATAGTCATACGTTTTTCAAAATTATTTCAGATAAATTTTCATTGATGACAGTACTATTATTATGAGTAGTATGAGAATTAGGTAATAATCTTCATATAAACGTAGTTAAAACTTATACGCCTATAGTGGGACTTTTTCAAGGCAACAACTTTGCTCACAAGCCTGCCCTTCTACTCAGTATATTCAATACCAAAAACTAGTGTGAAGCCTCAGACGAAGTAATTACGCTTGTGTATTTCAGCGAGCAGTATGATCACCCACAAGCTGAGAAGTTTTAACGCGTCTGGGAGTGGACTAATTAAAAGTAATGCATTGGCTATGACTAATTAAGAAAATTTCAACGCCTTATAACCCATAATATTCGCAATGAGCTCATACTATAACACAGGCACTGCAATCATGCTCATGCACATCAGTCACGCACACGCAGCTCAATACGCACAGGCACCATGAGTAGAGAAGGATAGGATGAGGACAGTGGCTTCCAGCCGTCAGTTTTCAGCTTCCAACTTCCACTCTCCAGCTCCTAGCCTCCAGTTTCCAGCTCAAGCTTTTTTGAACTCGGTAATGATGCGTTAGCAGCTTTCTTTTTCTGCGCATTAATAGTCAGCAGCCATGATCCCTAGCAGGTATAGAGTCAAAGCAACTTCGATCTGACAAATATTGAGTAATGCTACCCTACGACAGGTCTTTGATGTAAATGTTTTCGTCATAAAACTATGAAAAATTAATCTAGTAATTGTGGAAAAATTAATATTTTAATGGAAATGAAAGGGAATGAATTAAATGACAAATATTAACACAATTCCTGATCATATGAAGACGAGCGAACCAATACAGGGGGAACATAAATGAAAAATAACACTTAAAAAGGAATTAATTATAATGACACAATAAACGTTGTTGAAGATTCAAACAAGAATGGAAAAAAGTTTCTATAACGAGCGCAGGAAACCATGCAGAGATGCGGCCATGCACACCAGAAGAAAAGCCATACCAGGATTCAGTTTCTGCTCGTTTTTATGATGTTTCACTTTACCGGAGAACTGAGAAAAAGAAGTGTCATAATTAAGGAAAAGGACTATTCTTGATAGAGCAAACGGGGAATTAATTACTTTTGTCAATAAATTCCATGAAGTTGTCTGCTTCTGAGGTCAACTGAACGGTTTATTATGTATGTATTTTTATACGCTAAATTCAAATATCCTGATTAAAATTCATGATAAACTACTGTTCAAATAAATGCATGGGTATGACATTTTCATTTGGTTATTTATAATCAAAGGCAATATATTCTTTCCAATTACAGAGAAACTTGTTGTTCGTTGACTGCAAAATATAAATTTACCATTAGTTCATGTTTATTCACCGATAAATATAGTGAGACTCTTTTTATGACAAAATTTCCAGGAGCAATGTCACGTCTTCTTTTTCATTCAATGTCTCTTTATTTTTTTGCTGATCGCTTGCAGACGTTAAAAGGGTATTTCTGTTCATTATCCATCGATATTCTGTGCACACTGCTGTACTTCATTTGCAAGTGTTCCCTTTCTCGGAAACAGATTATGTAATTTTTAAATTTGGGCATCCGATTTATAGTATTCAGAAGGTCATGAAATTCGCCAGATGAGATGGTTTGGATTCGGCACATAGTGTCGATGTCGTTTCTTTCAACTGTTGAGAGAATATTGTCTCCCACAATTAAAGTGTTAAGACGTTTCTGATAATTTAGATTGGAAGAAATAGTGGTGGGAGTTATAGGTATGAGGTCGTAGGAGCTGATATGGACATTTAGTTCGAATAGGTGTTCAATTATAAACTGAATGTTGGATAGAGCAGTAGAAACTGATGTCGGTTGAGGTGGTACGCATTTTTCTAGTTTTTTTTTTGCAGTTGTGTTGCTGTAAGGGCCAGGTCGCTACTTAATTTGTGGATAACGTGTGAGCTCTTTATATGCAAAGGATGCAGAGATCCATCAAGACTAGCGCTCTTACTAACATTGCCTTGCGCTGAGATTTGAGTGGGAACAAGAGTGGAAGTCACCTGAGTAAGCTCATACAAACTTATGTAAGAATTTTGTTCAAATAACTCCTTAATTATTAATTTAATATTAGATAGAGCAGTAGTAATTAAGATTGGATGAGGGGGGAGCGTTGTTGCAAGATTTTTGTTAATTGAATTGCTGTTAGATCCAGATTGCTATTTACTTCATAGATAACATACGAAATTTTTATTTGTAATGGATGCAGCGATTCATCAAAAACAATTCTTTTATATACATTGGAGTGCACAGAGAGTTGAGGAAAACAATTTATAAGCGTATCAATATTACTAATAGCATATGGAGTGTTATTTGCACGACAGTGGCTATGCTGAAATGAAATCTTAAAATTAAATAAATAATAAAGGAATTTTATTTCCAATAGAGTATACAGTACATGAACATTGGGTTTTAAATTCTTAATGCTAACATCTTATGAATAGTGACAGTGCTTATCGATAAGGTCTTCAGAGAAGTAGTGATTCCTCAAGCGAGATCCCCGTCCTCTGCGTTGCAGTTTGAAGTAGAGACTCTTAGGGGCGAGTTGATGAGCGTGGTTGAGGTGTGGCTTGCGCCAAGCGTCCAGTGTAACAGCTGCTGGACATGTTTTTTTCTAGCTGTCAATGATCAGGACTAAATAGACCGTGACAGCTCCGGGGAAAGGACCCGTGGCCTTCCGCATAGCAGGCGGGTACCCTCACCAGTCGGCCACGCTTTTAGGCTTTTAATATAATTCGTTATTATCATGAGATGCAATTGGGCTTTTCACATTAGCGCGCACTGATGATATTTTTAATGCGTTTGAGTCACGCATTTGGTCAGTTACGTAACAGATATTTTATTGAGACAATGGCTTAATTCTAAACTTATTATGTAACATATTATCGTTCGATGCTATTCGATTTTTTACATTAGTATGTGCTAGGTGATATTTGCCTTTGAGTCCTGCACGGGCGATGTTACTGTTAACCTTGAAACTCTTGCTGTCGAAAGACAATCCTCCTTGTTCGTTCTTTACGCCCTTTTGTTCGAAGCTGGCGTGGCTGACGCTATAGGCGCTGTGTGTGCTGGGGTGTTCAAAACGCCGCAGAGAAAATTTAGTTGTACATTTGCATCTTCCGTCTTCAGTTTTGCTGTCCGTTCTGGCAATGCTTTGTACACTCCGCTGTGAGGGTTGAGCAACTTTTCGTTTTCGGCGAGTCGAGGTGCAGCTTTTGTTTCAAGTTCGTTGATTACTGAAGATGTTAATAGTTTGGGCGGGGTCTACTGTGTTCTACATGTGCGTATTATGTTTATGTTCGTTTTCGAACTACTGCATTTGCGACCGAGATCCGCATTAGAAATAATTTTTTTGAAAAATGTTTACGTTTTGAGAATTGTGTGTTTGCAGATGAAGTTGGTGCATTTGCTGCTGTTTTTGAGCATGTGTTAAAATCTTGAGACGGTGGCGGTGCAGGGGCCATTATTTGTGTTTTGCCTTTGAATGTTTTGCCTTTGCGTGTTTTGTGTGTTGCCGTAGTTTTGCGGTTGCTGCAAACGTTTTTATTAATAGGAGGTGCCTCGGGAGACACACTAGATGCAGATACGACCGCCTTCTTAGCTGCTGCGCGAGTCATATTCGAATGCATGGTGTTTTTGTTTTGTTTCAATGTTGCGTCAAGTTCAAACGTAGAATGGAAAATTAATGGATCCTTTGCCCGATATAGGCTAGCATTTAAGGATTAATTGTGATTTCGGTAATACCATCCATTGAACCCAGTATAAACATTAAAAATCTCTCTCTCTCACTCTCTCTCTATCTCTTTCTCTCTCTCTCTCTCTCTTTATATATGTATAAGCCAGAGAGAGAGAGAGGGAAAGAGAGGAGAGAGAGAGAGAGAGAGAGAGAATGGCCTTTAAAGGTGGGTTGGGGTAGATGCTTCAGAGGGAAGGTGGAGAGGAGGAGGGGAAGATGCTTTGGAGGGAAGATGGAGAGTTGGGTGGAGGGGGAGTATGCTTCGGAGGGAAAGTTGGAGAGGAGGAGGGGAAGATGCTTCGGAGGGAAGGTGGAGAGGAGGAGGGGAGTATTTCGCAGCGACGCATAGGTGAGGCTTTGTGACTCCTGTGTTAGGCAAGTACGAACCAGGCGGGATGGGAAGGAGGTAGCGTTCATACCTATCCAGAGATGATCAGTCTATGAGTAATCTAAAATGTTGCGGAGATTTCAGGTAGAAGAACAAAGGTGGCCTTCCTTTCATACACAGATGTTGTTTTTTTTTCTTCTTCTTCTTGCGACGAGGAGAGTTATTATTGCATTTGTCACGGACATGTTTAGATTTGTTCTAACTTTGATGCCAGATGATTTTTGAGATCACTATCACTTTTTATTTGACCATTACCTTTGGTTATCATGAAAAAGGTGTAGATACTTTCACATTGACACTTTCTTTTGTAATAGTTTGTTATCCTAATTGTATGTGTGGCAGATATTTTCACTGAGGTACTCAAAAAACTGCTCTCAACTGCATGGGCTTTCTTTGTGCATGAAAAAATAATCTATCTATAAGTATATATATATATATATATATATATATATATATATATATATATATATATATATATATATATATATATATATGGATTAACCCAATAGGAAAGGAAAGGAGAGGGTGTGTATTCCGATTTACTCAGAGAAGCAAAGCTAGAACCTCGATGTTTCGAAACACTTGATTAAAAAGAGAATAACTTTGATCATTAAAGAATTGAGAACTTACAGGGAGAGTAGGGAGAAGGGTAAGCTTCGCTCGACTGAGGGTAGTTTCTTTGAGCACAAGGGCCGTTCTTAAGCCTACGTTCAGTCACTGTGTCAAGCATTTGGGCAGGATTATTCGTATATTTTTACCTAAAATTTCCACGTATTTGAAACTTTAGGTCACTTTTATTTTCCAGTTTGATGGGGGGCACATTCACTGGGATATCAGTTTGATTTAGATGCTTGGTAGTACTGCCTGTCTGTCAAATTTTGAATAATTTGAGCACCAATTCTCTGGTGCGTTTGTTCACGTTCAATTCTATGAAACTCAACAATTGAACAACTCGGCAATAAGTTGGAGTATTATTATACACCTGTTTTTGAAAATAACATTTAAGAATTGACTGTAATATTTTCTTTAAACTTTTGACCAGATTGTCAAAAGTGAATATTTTACGGCTGTTCTCTTCGAATTGGGGGAGAAGCAGCTCAATCAATTTTGCCAAGATCGACAACACCATCACCATAGGCCAAAAAAGGGGAGGAGCACAGCCTCTCTTTTAACCACCGACATCGTCACTGGTCACCACCACCACTCAGTTCAGATGCTCGGTCAGGCAGACTGAGGATTTCAGTCAGCGAGGCTGTACAAAAGCGTGGGTGTGCAGTGAAAAGCTCTCGTTCTGAAACGCTGTCTACTGGTTCATCCCACTGTTGGTGAGTAACATGAACTAGATGAACGCTCATGTTATGAAATGTAAACATCAGCGAAGTATTATATCATAAAATATGCACTGTGTGTGACTAGGCTTGCGAGTTCATTCGGAACATGAACTACTAAAAAATCTATTCGGTTCATGTAGTTTTCTGCTTGAAAGTTCAGCACACGAACGGAAAACATTCTATGTGCTCTTGCGGATTCCATAAGATGCAAAAATCTTGATAATAAATCTTACTGTGGCGTTAACAATTGTAATCAAATTAAAGTTTAAATTGTTGTCCAACTGATCTTGATATTGGTTAGCATTTACAATTTTATTTCTTCATTGATACCTTTAACTCAACAACGTACAGATTGTCTCTTAATATTAGAAATAAGATCTAAATAATTTTCGAAGTACCATTTTTTCTAATGATGTCATTTCTTTTTAATTTTCTTTATTTGTTGATACACACCGTCAATATTCCGGTTGATATCGATTGAATTTTTTATTTTATGGCTCGTTAATATAGGATAAAGGAGCTCAAAATGATTCACATATGGAAAAAAGAGGTTTAATATCTCAGAATCCTGTATCACAAAAGAATGACTAGCAAGGTTATACCAGTCTATAGAAACATGACCAATACAATCTTCCTCTTGTTTACTGGGTTTTTCAACAAAGTGGTACCCCTGAAAATAGACTAATCGATCAAATAAATAAAAACTCTGTGCAACTACAGGGTGCAGCAACAAAACTTCTTCTTGAAGAGAAAAACGCATTGACAAAAGGAAGTTATGTCGTTGCCTTCTGATGTCATCACATACACCAGACAGAACAATATTCTCGATTTCGTCATTGCGATTTCTAACCTCAGAATAAACGACATTGATAACATATAACCATCAGTGTTTAAACAGAAATTGAACATTTCTTTAACGGCAGGCAATTGTCGTGTAGAAAGCGTGAATGATACTGAATCCCATCGATGCCTCATCGTTATGAATACATTTGCCCATCCTCGGCCGCAAAGTGAACATTAAAGTTTACAAAGGTTAATAATGAAAATTCGGTTACAGCATCAGCAAAAGCAAACCTTACGAGC
The DNA here is from genome assembly GCA_006783055.1 of Trinorchestia longiramus. NCBI lineage: Eukaryota > Metazoa > Arthropoda > Malacostraca > Amphipoda > Talitridae > Trinorchestia > Trinorchestia longiramus. The sequence goes on along the minus strand of VCRD01001721.1, from coordinate 79,429 downwards.
TTCTGTGAGCATGAACAAAGTTTCCCTAATAAATGTGTGCACTCATTGATTGTCCATTATTAGGGGGAAAATATTATGTAAATTCCTCAACCTCAAACTTCAAACGTTTAAACATTGCAAACATTCAAGAAGAGAACTACTATCAACATCGAAGTATAACTAACATAGTTTATTTTCAAAAAGTTTTTTTCATGCTAACATTTAGAATTTCGACTCCATCATCGATGACAGGAAAATGTTCGTAGCGCCTTTTTCAAAGAAATAGACCAGGACGAGAACAAAGCAAATTTTTGAAATAAGGAATTAATAAAAATAACCTAGCGTTAAAGTAGCCAGGATTCAGTAATTGTGTTTAACATCAGAATTGATTTCCATTCCGCCAGTATTCAGGTATAACAATCATGAGCATAAAGGAATTTAGATCAGAATATTATAGCATCGAATGCCACTACATCTAATTCTTGAATATGAGTGTAGAGTGTTGAGTATATGAGGGGAGTTTCTATCTGCCAGCTTTTTGTGTCCTACACCGTCTATTATCTGTTCATTTTCTGCTTCAAACTTAATTTTCCTTTTTCGTATTTTATCAATTGCATACCTGATTTCCCATTTTTAGCATATTGTTAAATAGATAACCAGTCAAGTAAAGTACACATATAGCAACTCTGAAGGACAATTTAGTTCTTAAACGAATAAAATGATGAGAGACATTTGTTTTGGGATTACTGTAGTTCTGCGTTCAAAAATAAACAGGTATCTTAAAGTAATCTGATTCGGGTATGAATAAAATGATTGATTAGGCGACTTCTTGTGTAGTTCTGTGAATAAATTATTTCTCATAAGCTTTACATAATTCAAAATTGTTGACGATGGAAAATGAAGAGAATGAAATACTAGCACACAACAACTCACCAATTTGATTTCATTAAAATAAACACAATAATGATGAGATTCATTAGCAGCTTGTTCATTTATAAATTTTTAGCGATTGAGGTTTTTTTCTTTGATAGTTAATCACAATATTGAGTTGCGGTTTGTTTACTACTTGTGTATCCGTGTATTATCTTACAACTTTTTTCATATTTAACTGTGAACTATCTGTTCAATTCTATGCTTCATGCTAAACAGAGATCAAAGAAAAGAATTATCTTTTAGAATGTTGCCCAATAAATCATCCATTAACCAAACTTTAAAACATTCACCTGAAAATATTTACATGTGGTCGAGATTTCGATGAAAAAGTAACTTAAATATTCGGTCCAATTACCGTAGAGTTTCCATGATATACTCTATTAATTTGACTTGCGTAGTGTTATGCGAGTAACGGTATAGTAATCATATACACAATAAACGGCATAAAGGTTTTTCTGTAAAGTGTGATGGCATATGGTTGACTTCAGGTTCATGACTCAAACGCTAAGGCAGAACGATAACTCATCCTAGCAGGATGTTATCCAACCCATACTCCATTGAACATGGGTCGGAACTCAAAAATATACTGCTCGGCTGTTGCCATGTGTCATTCTACTCTACTTTACTCTACTAAACTCATCTATATTCTACTGCTACTGAAACTCATCCCAGACTGACAACTTTATCGGGAGAGTAGTGCACGGAAATGGTGTAGAAAATTTAAGGAAGGGAAACCAATATCCACCTTCTTCATAGACATCGATTTTTCATTTCAATTTTCTACGCCAGTCCCCTACTCTACCCTCAGTCAAAAAGTTGTCACTACACACTTGGCTCATTCTGCAGCACTACATCGTTTTCTTCACCGAAAAGTGATTACACTTTTTAACATATTTGACCTGGGCATCGATCGATCGGCTATGTTCATATTGTCCGAACCTCAGGCAATTGGGGTGTATCTGTTGGCGATTATGTAGAGAAATACGTAAGACTCTGCAGTATTTTTGTTGATAAAATTATTATTTTATGTCACTGTATTTTTTATAGCCCATCGGAGGTTTGAAAAAACAGCGCTAGTTTGTAATATACAATTCAGTTCAATCAAAAGTTTTACCTGCGATTGCTGGTGTTCCCCAGCGTTAAGTGTTTGGCTTGATGCTTTTCAGCATTTATCAATAATATTACTGCTATGAGATCGCAAGAAGGCATTCTTTTTGTCGTAGACCACATAGTTTTTTATGTTAACTCTTCTGCAAGTACCGATAACGTCAAAAACAAAAGAATTAAAATATGAGCTTTTTGATGGCTTATTACAAACAAATTAACAACACACATGGAAAAAGAAATTCACTTGATGTTATTTTCATCGTGGCTCCACGTTGTTCTTTGACTTCATTTTATTTTTAATATCAAAATCATTGAGTGAGTAAAACGCTACTGGTGTCTGGAGTTAATACTGATGATAAATTAGGCTTTACATAACAAGTAACTAGAATCTGTACTAAACTTATTCAGTGATGTTTCCATATTTGTTCAGTTTTTAAATTCTTACCGAGAGATGCTGTGAAACCTTGCACTATTCTTTTGCATACATTCATTCAATGAATTCCATAAAGTTGTTGGAGGTCGATCACATTCACACACAAAGGGAAAATAAAACTCAATAAGATTTTTCTAATTATTTCAGAAAATAAATTTGAATATAGAAACGTGACTTTTTGTATTATTCGTAGATCTATGCAAAAACTTTGACAATCCGCCTTTTGAATGTGCATATCATGTTCTTAATAAATTTATTCTATCTATTAAATCTTCAGCAAGTAATGTATTTGAGTGATATTTTGGATCTCATCTCTGCACACATTCCTGCTACACTTGTAATAAAGTTTTTAATATACCATCGATAAGATAAGAGTTGAATCCTTCGATTACAGGGAGTGTATTGTTCTTTTTTATGTAAATCTGTATAAAGTAATGTTTGAGAACAAAGTTTTTATATGCTCTGTATGCTTGCACTCCAGCTGCCATCGCAATGTCTGAAAAGCCTCGCGACATCCTCGCCTCCAAGGGCATCTTCTTGATGATCAATGGACCGGTGGTTTCTGCAGCAGTTGCTGCAGCGATTCCAGCAGTAGCAGTAGCAGCATCGGTAGATGCTGCTAGCGCTTCCCCCATCAGGAGAATGAAAGTGAGTTCTGAAAGAATTCAAACCTCAAGTGGTGTCTCTTTCCTTCTAGGTTTGCACTGTTATGTGGATAAGTGCTTCTCAAACTATCTGATGTGGAGTACCGACAGTTTTTTCAATGTGCCAGGAGTCAGTAATGCATGTATTTCTTAGTAAGATTAATTTCTACTGAAAACAATACCGGCAGTTGATGGCTCGTAGACCAGCACTGGTCCACAGACCACCACTTGAGTAGTGCTGTTGTAGACTACTACTCGCTAAAGTTTGAGGCATCGATGAATCAGATTATTGGGAGAATTTTATTGCATAAGAATTCCAACTAAATCTGTTCACCAACGCGTTCATGCTCATTGAAATTTCCACAACTCAATGAGACTCTTGTTGATGAATGAGTTTAGCTAATTCAATTCAATACTGCGTTTACACTTGAATTTGAGAAACTTGAACTTAAAAATTATCAGATCTGAGTTCAATGAATTGAAATAGATATGATGCATGTTGTACATTATTCGTTTTATCTTGGTATGATATACTTGTATAGTCACGTGCTCATTTGCATGAAAATAGACAACTTATTGTAAGTTGTAATAGGAGGAAAAAAAGAGCTTTAAAGTTTCAACTGCCTCTTGGATTGATCGAAGGGACAAAATAATGTTTTGAAAATTGAAAGTATATGTTTTTTCAGGTCACAACTCAAAATCATGATTTTTAGAATAGTTGTAAATGTTTTAAATATGAAATCTTGAAAAAATTATATGCCTGAACTATTAAGTTCAATATTTTACCGTATGGTAAGAAATTGTTCCGCTTTGAAGTACAATTTTAATGAAAAAATTAATCTAAGCTTATTATTCCTTTATGACTCTTTGGAGTTTGTATTTATACCTCATATGCTTGTCAACAAAGATAAGGCGTATCAGACAAATATACAAATATCATAAATTGCCAAGACTCAATTAGAGAGAAAACTTAGATAATATTACTATTTGGTAATCAAAAAATAATACAAGTAGATGTTGTAACTACATCAATGTCAGAAGAAAAGACATGCTCATTCAAGAAAATCACAGATGACATTATGCGAGTACAAGCATGTGGAAGTTCTCTGACCCGAGAAACACTCGCAGTTGTGGAAAGTTTGCAGATGAACAGCAGATACAATCACAAGCTTCACAAACTCGGTTACTGTTTTCGATGGCTTGTGTCATGACGGAAAGTAGAAAGTAAAAAGGTATATCAAATAGAATTTCAAGCCATAAATGGAATAAAATTCACTAACGTGGACAACACTCATGCACGGTTGACCCTTATATTTTTTTCAACGATTCATCTCGACATTGATAAATTAAACAGTTCTTATTTTTTCTTAATTTGAATCCCATGCAAAGTTACCGAAGTTTGAGAGTGAAGTGAATTATGGTTTCTAAAAGTAGGCAGAGCAAGAATGACAGTGCAAAGTGTTCATTTATCAAGGCTTTGGTTGGAAGACGAAACCCTTTCCATCACATGCGTTTACTTTGATAACAACAAAAAAATTAAATGAGTTTTGATTCTGATATCACAGTTGGAAAAGGTGTTCTATGTACAAGTAAAACTAGTCGTTTTAACACTTTTTTATAGTCAATGATCCACTATACCAAAAAATGCGCAAAATTTCTTCTTTATCCCATGGAATCATGATAGGGTTGGATAGAGTCAAGCAAGACATTCAACTGTGACATCAATTACCACCTAACAAAGATTAGAGCCAATCTGTTAGTTCGTGTCCGCCATATATAGAGAAAATATTGAAAAAAAACCTTTGTCTGTTGCTTCATGGGTAATTTATTCTACCAGTTTGAGAATACTAATAGACTCCACAGCATCACTGATGAAGAGTGGAGTGATGAGTTATAAAGCTCGAGTATATCGATTGCATAGGATCGTCTTCTCTGTCGTAAAGGAGAAACAGTGTTTTCTTTCATCCTCTGGTTTAAATAATTATTACACCCGTTGTGTTTTAGGCGATTCCTGGATGCTTGCGTCTCAGGTTCAAACATGTCATTGAACTTCTTTTTCAGTTATGTTTTTTAATTTCAGACGCTTAAAGAAAATTTTTGTTCCTTGCTCGCGTTTCCAGCAAATATGCCTGTATGATTTTATGTTATCGCTCTAAGAGAAATGTTGGTATTCGAGAAAACAAATTAGTTGTGAAATATTGATGCCATAAAATTTAGGCTGAGTCTGTATCTAAACTCATTTGGTGAAGACATTTCCATGTATATGATGTTTTTATTTGGTTAATAAGCAAAATGATTTATCAATTTTTAGAGATGAGGTTGAAATGCTGAATCATATTGTAATTTTTTGAATATTTTTTGGTTACTTTTGTTTACTGGTATCAGCTCTAATCTCAAAGCATTTATGTCATCAATGAATTTTTTAATGTCGAAGTACTATCAAAAATTTAAATACATAATTTTGGTGTATGCTAGGTATTAATGTAAACCGTTATAATTCTCCCGAGCTCAATGAAATTTTTAAATTTCTAGAGCTGTAAACTGTGCGATAATTATTAACCTTTAATTGATTAACCAACTTTGGTTCCCTTTTCTCATACCACCTAATGATCCCTCATTGATCAATTTTGATGTTACCGTACAATTTCCGATATATGCTCTGGTGCGATCGATTGTAACATTTCAGACCGTTGCCCCATTTATACTGAACTTAATGTGGATGTTCCACTTTTGTGTTGCAAGCTTTGTGAACCAATTGGTCTTGATAAATTTCCACTATTAGTATCTAATATACCTTTCAAGGATGTGTTACCTCTGACTCACGACAATAGTGCGGCCGAAGAGATTGTTTCTAAACTATAACCTCATTCAATACTTCTTTTTCTTTGAGGAAGCAATGTAAAGTGACGAGTATAAAGCCTAAATGGCTGTCAAAAGGCTCAAAAGTTGTCCAGAAGACACAAATTGTCTGTTCTTCTGCTATGCGTGAATGTTGTTGTAAATACTATTATCAAGGTAAGATTATTTTGGTTAGAGATGACTCGAACCAGATTTAGAAACTATCGAATAAAGTTATTAGAAAGTTCTCATCCAAGTGTTCAATCTCATTTACTATTGAGCGAGCAGCATTGAGCTGAAATAAGAAGACAGATTTCTTTAGCTGTAACTTCACTTCCACTGCCACTCAACTGGTAAATGAATTACTTTATACTGACTGCTGACGGAGAATTAAATGATCTCGCTGCTAGAAGTCACTATATTATTCAATCACCTACCTCGTAGCCCTGTTTCCGGGATACAACTCCTGTTTAGAATTATTCATCTCATATGATGACTTTTTCATGAACCTCCTTATTTAAAATATATGTTTTACACGATCTTTCAATAGTAATTCTTAGTAGTAGAACTTCACTCACATACAAGCAGTGTTACTGACGCCAGCATCAGAACTGACTATATACATGAAATGAGAATAATTTCCTCGCTGTGTGTGTGCCGCAGAAGAGAGGAAGAAGGATCGTCATCGAGACGTGCCGCGAGGCTCCGGAGGGACAGGAAGCCGAGGAGAACGTGTGGGTGCCCATGAACAGCCCGCGCTCAGCCCGCCGAGCTAAGGTACTGTTCATTCTTCTACATGTGTTTCCCAATCTGTGGTACGCGTACCATTAGTGGTACGCGAGGGCCTTCCAGGAGGTACGCGAACACTTTCGGGATCATGAACAATTTTTATTTTGTTATATTTTACTTCACAAAATGTTTACTGCCTAACATAGGGTAATCTGGCAACGATTTGTAGTTAGCAAATCTTAGATGGTTTGCGTGTTCTACTTGTAGAATTATGGAAATAAAGTGATATCTGATCTAATTTAGTTTCTCTGGAACCAGGTGGTACGCGGCGACTGTACGGGACCTCCAAGTGGTACTTGATCACAAAAAGTTTGGGAACCACTGTTCTACATGTAGTAGATCTACATACTAGAAATATTGACGTGTTTTTATTGAATTTTTCCGTTTGAGTTGTCAGAGGACGCAAGCTCTGCGCAGGAGTTTACACATTGAAGGATGTGCCTTTGGTATCAACAATATAATGCTTACAATACATGTACACTCTACCGAATTTCCTCCTATCAAAATGCTTAGGAGTGTGACAGAGACACAGACCACGGAAACAAGCAGGCAAGCAACAAACTGTTTATTATTATACAGTAGAATGACTAACAATGCCAAAGATGCGTCATTCCACTATATAATATATAATAACACAGAGTTTGTTGCTTGCTTACTTGGTCCGTCTCTCTTTCACGCTCATAAAGATTTAAAGATTTAGATAGGAGTAAATTCAGTAGGATATACATGTACTGTGAGGATTGTATTGTGAATAGCAAAGGCACATCAATGCCTGATAAAGGGCATTTAAGGTGAAAACTAACTTGCAAACCCCGCTTCTACTGGCAAATCAAACGAATAAAAATCGATAAAAACCACGTGAATTTCCACTTTTGGGTCTACTAGTCAATCGTCAGCACTACATATTATGTAAAAGAATGCAGGTGTCTCCTTAAATGAATAAATTTATATATATTTCTTTGTGCGTAATTTCTTCTAAGTTATGACAATGGGAGTCTCCCTTAAATAGTGGTAGTTAAACCCGTAGACTTTCAGGTATATATCTTCCAATTAAATCCGTAGACTTTATGATTAGGTCTGAGAATCTATAGCTTCTAGGGTCTTTCTTAAAATGAATGACTATTAAGGTAGTCTACTGCTTAGGTAGTCATATTCAAATATATTCCAATCGGTTTGAAAGAATACTTCAGAAAAAAGTATTAGAAATAAACTGGTCATCTTTATTTATTGCTGCAGTAAACTTATTTTCATCCTACTTATCATGAGCACTGTTACGCTTCTCTCTTCAGTTTTAAGGACAAGACACCCTTAACCCTCTACCGGTGTCGCTGATGAGCACAAAGGAATAGTAATCTTTTACAGGATTTTTACATTTTTCAAAAGATGTCTCCCCGCCATTACTCTATTATAACTTTACTTTATTATAATATATAACAAAATAGGTCTGCAAAAAAGATTGCAATATTAGTTTACTGAAAACTGTAATTCATCATGCGTAAATAGCTTCAATAGTTTTAACCTGGAAAGTTTTATTTATAGATACGATAACGTGCTTTGCAGATATAACAATCAAAACCTAATAACGTAAAATCACAGGACACAAGGTTTTATTTTTTTTCGTAAAAATAATGAAGCTACTTAAAAATGTCGTTTCTGCTGGCGCAATAAACAAATTCAAGTATCGTCTTGATCAACAGGTTAGGAAACCATGAAGCTCCAACACTCTAAGTTGCTGGTCAAAGGCATCATGTTAAAAAAAAGAAATAAAAAGAGAAAAAAGAGAAAGAACAAATACGCAAGCGTGATTAAGTCACCTAAATTAAAATGTTTATTTTGGCCCCAGCTTAACTGTATCCTTGCAGAGTTTTATTAAAAAACAATGACAACGTAATACGAAAAAATAAATTATAGCGGTACTACGGTCATCCATGATATAAAAAAATGAATTTATGTTTATCTTCAACCTGCATCAGAGCTGATTTTTCATGCTTAATCAAAATTACGAATACCTGTGCGAGAAGATTGTTGCCTATTAATGCGGCTGTGTTGTTTCTTTCTGTGGTACATTTCCGTTTATCCCTTACGGAGTTTCATGGATCAGGACTTCTATGCAGGTGTTAGTTAGTGTCTATTTTACTCATATTTTATTCTTTGTGTATGATTGGTGTCTAACGCCATAAGACTTCTGCAAACAGAAGTAAAAGAATCACTCTCTTCGATTCTGTTGCCAAATATTAGTCTCTCCCATTCATTTTTGTTCTCTGGCAGCCATCTCAGCAATCCCCATTTACAGTATTTTTTAACCTCATACCACTGGAAATAAATGACAAATTAAACGACTCTAACATTGTTTACTGCAGTCTTGTCATCAATAACAGTGCACTTGATCCCGCTTTGTGTTTACTTACCTGAAGTGTCCTCTCTCAACGTTGACTCATGAAGTTTTGCATAATGTTCCTACTTATCTAACACATGTTATGACTATTTCTTAGGGTATGAATTATAGACATTTTAAATATAGTAACCACTCATTATTTTACGCAGAATGCAAACAACCAAGAACGGCAGAATTCTCCTGGGTGGAACTGTTCCTGCTGCAACCTACGATGCTTTCCTTTGCGCTTCTGCGACTGTGAAAATGAGGAGCAGTACGAGTACACAGTACGTCACTACTGCACACCCACCCGCTCCCGTAATCAGGATGTTGCTGGTGACAGTAACTCTGTTACCAGTGACAATGCTCCTTAAATTTGGAAACGTTGCGACCGATTACAAATTATTGATCTTGAGTTTAAACTAAAAGTTTCTCTCTCCTATCTAGAATTAACACTGAACATTTGTTTCTGTATCTTTGAGAAATAATTAAAAGTAACAATGAAACTTTACAGTAACGTCAAATCAATTCTTGAATGAAAACTAATTTATCAATTTGATCAAGGTAGTTTTCATAAGTTTTTGTTCATTGTCAATTTGCACTGTAAATGTTGTATGTAGTCAACGGACAGAACAGTTTATTTAAATAATTTTATGCTCGTTGTAACACTGTAGGAATACTGCTTTGCAAATATCAGTTTATCCTCATACCCGAAAAAATAAATATCGTTTCCATCCCATCTATTAACCATCTTTTTATTTTCACGCAAATTTTAAGGACCGCACAAATTGTATGCTGTCCGTAGCAAAATAATAGCAAAAGTTGCCAGATTAACAGTCTTTTTCTGTAACTGGGAGCTCATGACAGTACAGTGAAATTAGAAACATTTTTTTTACATAATCATTAATGATATCACATAATGTGATGTATGTGATTATTTTTCCAAAACGCAATGTTCAATTTGTATTCCGCAGGAAACAATGTATGCTAAATTTAGTTTCTTTTGAAGATGTTTTACGGTGTTATTTAATACATGTGGTAATATATAATACTTTTATTGTACCTTCTATTCTTTAAATTAATCTTAGTTTTTATTTGTACCAAAACTCAATTTTAGCACCATCACGTTTTTCCTAGGAGTTTAAAAATTATTTCAATGGCGTTCATATTTTGACCTTCATTAAGCTTGCAGCCATCTTTATCGGTACATGAGAAGTATTTATTTTAGACTGTTGAACTGTTGACTGTTATCGAATAATGTCTACAATGGCTGCTCTAGATGTTTGATCTTAAAAGTGTTGTTTGTGTCCTGTACGAGTTCTTGCAAACGGCTTTCATAAAATATGAACTTGCAAACTTTTTCTTAATATGATCTCGCAGTCAAGTAAAGAATTGCATTGACTTGTAGCAACTTTTTCAATTGAGAAACTATCATTCTCTGGTTCCATTATTTATCCGTTATATATTACCATTATTTTATGTTTCGTTACATTTTTGTATTTCTAAATGAGTGTTTCATAAGCCAGACTTTGTAAAGTACAACTAAAAATATTTATTGTATATTGTAATATTAGTAAAGTTATAAATATTTTAGTCATTGGTGAATGAAGTAAAGGAGTGGTAGCAGGCTAGTGGATGATATATTAGTACCTAGATAAATCTGCTTCTTTACAAGTCTCAGCCCAATGCATTCCCAGCAAAACCTGTGGTAAAAAGTCTTGAATTGAAAACATCATGGCAGTGAGTGACTCTTATCGAGTTAGGCATCCAAATTACGTCGCCTCTTGGGTAGACCGTACCACGGTAGCCCGCCTGCTGATTGTTCCATAAGAAGGAGCAGTTGTAAGCCTGGTACAGTAATGTGGTAGACCCTCAAGTTATAATGCAATCTTGCGATTCATTAAAAACACGTTCCCTGAATCCGCTGAATGTATTTAGCATGGGATGAGAATGAGACCACGTATTCTGAAATCAATATAAAATAAACTTATCTAACATCACATTAGCACCAGGATTTGCAAATCATGGAAAATATTGGGATTGTTTTTCAAGCTAAGAGTATTCAATAGTTAAAATTTTGAGAGTATGGCTATTTAGACCGGAATGTTATAGCTTTGAAAGTAGTAACATTAAACTCTGGAGTGTGAGTGTAGACTCATGAGTGTAGCACGGCAGCTTGGACTGACATGAGATCACAAAAAATGTCATCTGTTACTGCCATCATCCATGTCTATTCAATGCCCCGCACGAAAATGATTTTAACACTTTCATTACACAATGTCATGTCACCACAGTTAGTGGTCAAACTGAGCGATTACGCATCATGGTACCGTTGTGCTCTCGTTCATTTTCTATTTGATGCCTGGTAGTTAATTGTTTCTATCATTGATGAATGACTAGCCAGCAGCGTAGAATAAAGTAAAAAAACTCTGTAAGTCAGTTGAATTGTGAAAAAGGATGCAGTACTCAGTGGATGTACTATATGAAGAAGTATGGATCCAACACTTCAGTTTATTTCAGTATAGTAATTTTTCATTGTCTATAAACGTTTACATATTTTTGCATCAAATTTTACTCTACTCGGAGACACTGATCAAAAAACCAAACACATTTTGCACAAGTAACCGATTTCATTTTTCTTCACACATTTAAAAAAATTGGCAACCAATAATTTTCATCATATGTGAGAATCTCTACATATATTGAGTAGTGACAGAAATTCTAAAAACGATACAAAATATGTGGTTAATTGACGAACAAAATATTGAATCATGCATATTACATTAATGTTTTAATTATGATATTAGAATATAATATATGATCAAAAAAACACCAGTATCATATTTAAATAGTTGCACCAGCTTTATAGCAAATATCACGATATTCTGAGTTAGTAGCAATAAAATGAAAACCTATTGAACTAACATTGCGCTACCAATACAAAACAAGCAGAACTTGCTGATCAGCAAAACTATAAACAGGGCTAGCATCAGCTGATTTAGAATGTATGTATATACCGATGAAAATTACGGACTCTTCAACACATTGATTGACAACGTGCAAAACATCCTAGTGAAGAGAAAGAGACGAAAGCACCTGCTTCTACTCTATCACTCAACATAAAAGCCCTAAACATACTTCGTTAGATTTGAAATAAAGACATTTAAAGGGGAAATTTTATTGATAAGATTTATGTACTCCAATTCCCACAAGCCCTCACACAGTTAGAGATTTGACTGATTCATAATTTACGTCAAAGAAAACTACAATCAGGACTGGAAATCGAAACAGATACATGTAAAATAGAGGCAAGTAACTTTCACTATCTACTAATATCAAATCCACCGAAGACTAGCAAGATTACACTCAATCATAGGAACCCAAAGATAAAAACATGTGATGATAAATTACACGTACATATATGAGTTACCTGCAAATGTTTTCAGCACTCACGACAAACACTTATTATGAGGGACTTCAATCATCCCTATATAAACTATGGTTCTCTACAATGGCGGGGGCCTAAAAAGAGACTTGTGAATTTATTTGTTGATTTACTTGTTGAAAAGACTTGTTGGTTCATGCAACTGAATGTCATCAAACAGACCAGACAGAACAATATTCTAGATCCCGCCATCACGATCCCTGACCTTAAAATAGTCGGTAATAAATTTCTCAAGCACGAGATATAATGTAATTGATTTTCCACTTTAAATTAATTTCCCTAGTGCTAGGACACAACGAAAAACCATCCATGCTACTCACGGGAGAACCTTCCGTTAAGGAAAGTGAAACTAATCAGTTACGATAACGAATACTCTAATGAGGAACAAAAACACTTAATAATGCTTCATGGTACTAAAGGAAATAATTGTAACTGCTGATGTGTACCATATTCTAATAAAGTGACTGAAGCTAACCTATGAATAAACCTTATTAGCTCCCTTAAAAATTTGACGTCTCATAAATCTCATGCAACAGTTCTACTGAAGAGCTTAAAGCTATCAAACAGAAACTGCGGTCGGTAGAAACGATCTAAAGCTACAAGCTGCAAGCTATCAAGCGGTTGCAGGGAGCCAGAGCCTCCAGCTTTCGTCTACCAAGAAGTACCTCAGGTAGCCGTCTGCGTCGAGGATGTCGCCAGAGATATTTCAGGCTCTTTTGTCCCGGTCCCAGTTCCTGCCGTACGCACCGGACAAACAGTTCAAAACGTCTTTCGTGACTATACATTTCACTTATTTACAAGACTTATGTCTAGAATTGAGTAGTTAACTAGCATCACATATATTATCGTGCACCGAACATGAAAACATGGTAAGACGAAGTAACTTAATGTCTACGGCCTCTAAATGCTGACGTAAAAATTCAAACCAAGTAATGAATTCACTCATTTTTTAAAGCAATAGTTAATCAAAAGGGCTTGGTAGGCTTTATTTGTTAGAATTGATTTTGTTTATTACCAATGCTGTATGTGTGTATGTGAGGTGCCAATCATTTTCGATTTTCATCGGTTCTTATCCAAGCTTGTGTTAGTATAAGAGTAGGTTAGTGCGTTCGACACAAAACTCCATATGTTCTCGTTCCAAATTCTAATAAAACGTTGTTGATTATCGCTGTAAAAATTGTTAAACGTCTCTCAAACTCTTCCAGTTTTGCTGTGATAAGAGACCCTGCATTCTATTTATAATTTACTGAGCCTTTTGATTTGGAATTGATCTGTACTTGCGGTGACATTTCGAAAACTCCCGTTTCCTTATTTTCTTTATCACATGAACACTTGTCCAAAAGCTCTTGTGCTCTAATTTGACTCTTATTAGTTGACTACATGCGCAATCTCTTCATGGAATGCTTACCACAGGACTTCACCACAGCGATAATGACACAGAACAGCCCCAGCCGTAAGCTGTAAAGCAACTATGTTCTTGTCACCCGCTCACTGTAGAGTTTGCAATATCACGCTGCTGGGAACAGAGCAGAGGCTGGAAATTCGTACACTTGCTCCTAATATAGTCTTGTGAGCGAATAAGAGCCTCAAAAGGTGCGAGCAATTGAATTAAAAGAAAAGTCGTGCCATATCAAAAAAAAATACTTTGGGCGTAGACTATATGTAATTGTTAGTTTTACGAAGTACAAATAGTTCTAGATGAAATTAATTTGTCTTAGAAGCAAAGTCGAAAAAAATTTCCAATTCGAGGGTTTTTAGCAGTTTCTCTCTTTTCCTTAGTGAAGCTTTTAAGAATTGGATAATATTGTTCGGATGAATCATCAAACATAACGCGAAACTTTCGATAGGAAGAAGATGTTTCATTGTACGAAACTTTCCTGTACAACGTGTGCGGAGCAACTTCTAGTCCCAATTTGACGTGTAATTATGTTCATGCAAGCCAAGAGGCCAAGCTTCGGTCGGGTAATTGTCAAAGAAATGTCGAGGCTGACAAACATTTAGCTCGAGAGCTCCTGTAACATCAAAAGTGGTGTATATTTTCCGGGGAACTTGTTTTGATACGAGGCGTTCAGCGAGCACGGGTCATTGGTTTTTCTCGTAGAGAAGGAACACAAAGGAAAACAGTTTGTATGAAGGTAAAAACGTTTTCAGGTATGGTTTACTTATGTATATCATAATTCTGATACAACTGAAGAGGATCATGGATATTAATTAGATAGTAAATGAATCTGAATTTTCTCATTTTTCCTCGATAAACAACTCGAAATTCAAACAGGATCAAACAAATTGTTACACGTATATTTGATCTTTCGACTACAGGTTCAGAATAGTAAGTTTTATGAATTAAAAGCACGTGTAGGATAGCTTTTTCATAATAAAAGTTGTCAGTAACGATCGTCATCTTGAGTTGTGACCAGTGGGTTCCATCTTTCCCTAAAACTAGTAATTGAGCAGGCTGAAGTTGGGACTCTGAAAGGCCAAAGCCAGTTCTTTTAGCTGTTGGTTACTCTGTCTGAGAATTTCTTCAACGAAAATGAAACATGTTCGTTGAAGCAGTATGCAGGAGTACCATCATGTTGAGAGTGCTATCCCTGCTCGTTAAGATCAGATCTGATCTGACAGCTAACATCAATTATTTCCTTTTAATACGAGTAGTTTGAGGTACTTCTCGGAATTTACGGATTTGACATCGTTAAACGACATAATTGGTAGCGTTTGGCGTACAAAATTGCTGCACATGACTCTACCTTCTCACCGTTTATGTAATCGAGTCGTTACACGAAAATAATTTTAATGTTTCAATATATTTTTTGACAGTCAGGATGGGGCTCTAAGCGAAACTATCACTCCTTAGTTGATAATGGCAGATATTGTCGTGAAAATGATCGATATCGAATTTTGTTTTAAAACTTTGGAAAGTGAACAAAAATTTAATTTTCATTCAAAAGTTGATGAATAAATACCGAACTCTGGTATTACAGCTACCGTTATAAAAACTAAAGCTTATTCACTGTAATTTTTAGTGTCGTATTATCTGACGTTAATGGAAAACTATGAAATAGAATAGAATAGAATGAGGCTATAGGAACGAACCGTTTGGCCCATTCTTGGGTCGGATAATTACTTCGATAATTATTCGGTTGTTTTACCCAAGTCCCATGCCGTTTTCTAGCCGCGTCAACCATGTCGGCAGCGGGATTCGAACCCGGGTCTTCCCGCTCGCAAGCAGATTCGCTCACCAGCCGACCAAGCTGGTGATTGAAATAGCGCGTTATTATTTCACTGTTGTAAGGAAACAGTCAGTAATTCAAGTAATTATTGAATAATAACATGAATTCAATATCCTGGGTAGATTGGAATAGTAGCTGACTTATAATTTGTTATTGATATTTGCTATACGGGATAAAATGCCCTGAGCCTCAATCACTTTTTGATTACTTTTTCCTCAGTACAATATTGTGGCATTAAAAATGTTTTGAAGTTAGTATTTTGTACCATTCGAATACTTCAAAAGATTTCCAATGCCAGTTTCTTGAATGAAAATTTGTTTCTTCAGTTGACCGAAC
>VCRD01001721.1:41595-55247 GCA_006783055.1 Trinorchestia longiramus | reverse complement strand
TTTTACTCTGTTTTGACTTTGCCAGTTTTTGAATGTCTGGAGATAAATCTGTCACCGAGAGCAGCAAACAATTCTTAAGATCCAAATCTGTCAGTCGTGACCTCGTTTTACTTTTGATCAAGTTCATAGCTGAGAATGCTTGTTCACATCTGTAAGTAGACCCGAATTTACATACAGGGTGTCCTAAGAAAAACGATACCCAATTTTCAAGGGCGGTAATTCAGAAACTATTAAATTTCAAATAATTGAAAAGTCACATTTTGTTTCCTAATATTTGTTCCATCTCTTTACAAAATTTGAGAAGAATTGATCCAACCATTTTCTTTCAGCAGTATTTTTAGTGACCGATACTGAAAACCTGTTTGCGCACTTTTGTTAAACTTCGAATTTTATGATATTAAAACCATGTTTTGAATAACTTTCAACCGTTTGTTAAATGGAAAATGCCACTAAAATAGAAAACAATCAAAATGTTCCTATTATTGTTCGTTTCCTTCGGTGTGTCCGCCTTTTCTCTCAATACACAGTTGCATTCGCCTCCTCATTCCCGCCACCACTCGTCTAACGAGAGCATCTCCTTGCAGCAAATTGGCCTCATTTTCAATTTTTTGCTTTCCGCACATGCATCTTGTAAGGATGCCACTTCAAATCCAAAGTTATAATTCTGTTGACTGCAGATTTAGTAACATCTAATTCACTTTTTCTAGCAGAGATTTGCGGATTTTCTGTAAGTGCTCCTTGAACAATTCGAACATTTTCTTTTGATCGCCCCGTTTTTTCCGTCCTGATCGACCTTTGTTGAGATCCAGGCTTGTTCCTTCGGTTTTGCACCTTGTAACATTCCTCTAAATAATCATCTTTGTTGGAGTTTGTCTTTCAGGAAAATGCTCTTGAAATGATTGAATGACCTGTTGGAAAATTTTCGCTTGAAAATACTTCTCAACGATGAATGTTCTTTGTTCTTTTGTGAGTTGCATAATGGGGAGTCTCTTCGATCGGTAAAAATATTGAACAGTTCAAGATCAAGCTTTCGTATTCATACGTAATTCAACTTACGATTTGAAGCCGTATCAGTGACACCAAAGCATAAGAAAACAAAATGTGACTTTCCAATTTTTTGTAAGTTGAATAGTATCTGTATCACAGCCCTTGAAAATTGGGTATCGTTTTTTTTGGGACACCCTGTATATAGCGCTAGGCAAATTTTCGTAGTTCTGAGAAGTTCTCATGAGGCAATAACCGTCAAAATTTAATTGTGTTACAATCATTTTGGACTAACTGAAGCTTTTCAAACGTTGTTTTCAATAATGAATTGGTTTTCAGATCAATAAGTTCCATTTGTATGCTACTAGGCATTTTCATTATTTGTTCATCATTCAATAGAAATGGGTTTAAATGCGATCATGGAATGTTCATCGTTTGCAAAGTCTTGGAAACGATTTTCAAATGAATGAGTCTTGTATTAGCTTGAGTTTTTCCACATATTCCGTCATGTTTCCCTTGTTATTAGAAATGTCTTTCTGCTCTTTCAAGTGGGAAAAGTGACTCAAATCTTGATTTTCTAGCTGAGAAATGAACAGTTTTAATTTCATCTTAAATGCCTTGATGCAGTCTACTAGACTAGGAAACAACATATTCTTACCTTGTAGTTTCAAATTTAAATCGTTGAATTGAGTGGTGATATCAACTAAAAATGTAAAATCAAACAACCAGGTGTTATCAATCAATAAGGCACTTTCGTGAGGTAGCTCATTGTTAACTTCAAGGAAGTCGTGAACTGCATTTTTAAGTTTCCAGAACCTACTCAGACACCGCCTACTGGAAAGCCAGCGCATCTCACAATGAAAGAGAAGGTCTCTATATTCAAGTTCTAATAATTCGCAATATTCTTTGAATTCTCATTGATTCAATGCTCTCGCTTTAATCTTATTAACACATTTAATGACAGGTGACATAACATGCTGCATATTTAAAGTTTTTTCACATATCGCTTCTCGATGTATAATGCAGTGATACTTTAGTATGGGATGGTCCAAAAAATTTTCAAGCAAAGTCGCAGCCCCAACCACCTTACCCACCATTGACGGGGCACCATCAGATCAATTTACTAAAATCCACATTTAAATTTTCTAGGCATGACTTTACTTTGTTAAATATATCTGATCCTCTTGTTTTCCCATGCATCGATTCTAAGCTCAGAAGTTCTTCAAATACATTGAAATCATCATCAATACCTCGAATAAAAATGCTTAATTGTACCACACTACAAATGTCAGTTGATTCGTCCAAAGCCAAAGAGAAAAAAGTACATGATTTGGTGAGATCCTCCAGTTGCCGAGACACATCTTGAGACAGTTCATCTGAGCGTATTGTAATGGTCTGTTTTGATATAGTAATTTCGTCTACTTTCTTTTCAATATTCTAATTGCCAAGATATTTTGCAAATATTTGGAGACATGGCTTCACAGTTCCTTCTCCACCAGAAAAAGGCTTCTTTCTTTTCGCCAAATGCAGAGCAATTTCATATGATGCTTCTGTCAGTACTAAGTCTTCAGAAATTACTTTAATGAAGCTGTTTTGCCTTCATCTAATTTTTTCCTTCTTCTTTGGAACATATTCTTTTCGTAATGTAGAACCAGGCATGAGCTTCTTTCCTTTTTTTATTTTAGTCTGGTGCTGAGTTTTATAATGTCTATTAAGATCATGCTTGTTATTGTAGGATAAAATATCTTCACAAACAATCCAAAGCGGTTTACATGCTGGACTCGCAATAAATAAGAAATCATTTTCGCACTCTTCATTAAATTCTCGTTTACATTCACTTTCTGCTTTTATTTTACTCATTTTTACGTACTATAAATCTGTAATTGTAATAGATAAAAGGAATATAAGAGATAATTAAGAAAAAAACACACTTGAAATGTAAATGAACGCACAAAACAGAGCAAGACGAGCAGCAAACAACCATACAGTGTTAATTGCTAGCTGCAACTGGACCATCGGCCGCAGTCACGTGCCCAGAGTTGCCAGATCTTTTACTTTTTCAGCCAAATCATAGTTGAAAACATAAAAAAAATTAACTTTAACAGTTAAATTTTTATTCATGAATAACTGTAAACTTACGCAGTCTAACTTTTAGAAATATGTTGACTTTAAAATTTTTTATTAAACATATTAAAAAACATTAATTTATCCTCTCCAGCACAAAGGCAATGCGCCATCATTAATCGTTCAATGCGCCCCAGGTTGGCCATCATTGACGTAGATGATGAAGAGTAGTGGGCCTAAAACGGTTCCTTAGGGGAATCTTAATGTTACATGCCTCAAATCTCTGGTTTGATCATAAATCATCACTCGTTGAGTGAAATCAGACAGCCAGTTTAATATCCATGGAGAGTAGTGGATATTCCATGAGCCTGTAGTTTGGCCGTTAGTATTTCATGAGGAATTTTGTCAAAGGCTTTCTGAAAGTCGATGCATACGAGGTCTACCAAAGGTCGAAGTTTATTAGGCAGCTACGTTTCTCCCTGAATCCATACTGGGTGTCAGTAATCAGGTTTTGGATTTGAAGATGTTTTGGTACACGGACTTTAAGTAATCTTTCTATTGTTTTACTGATGACAGGTGTAAGACTGGTTGGACGATAGTTGTCGGGTGCTCGATTGTTTCCCTTTTTGAAATAAGAGTAACATTAACCTGCTCCACATCCTCCAGAACTATCTCAATTTTAAGCGATCGTTTGAAGATGTTTGCTAAGGGTTCGTTAATAACTTCGGTTGTGTCTTTGAGTATTTGGGGAGCAAGGAAGTTGGGTCCAGTTGATTTACATGGCTTCAGAAGGATGAGCTGTTTCAATCGAAAACCTTTCAACCAAATAAAACGAGTATTAATTGTGAAAAAGAACACTTCCCTTTGCATATCAACAGTTATAAACTAAGAGTCATATTCAAGTATTATATATTCCAATCAGTTTGAAGGAATACTTCAGAAAATAGTATTGCAAATAAATTGGTCTTCTTTATTTATTGCTGCAGTGAACTCATTTTCATGCTAATTATCATAAGCACTGTTACGCTTCTCTTTTCAGTTCTAAGGACAAGAAACCCTTAACCCTCTACCTGTGTCGCTAAAGAGCATAAAAGAATAGTGATCTTTTTACAGGATTTCGACATTTTTAAAATGATGTGTTCCCACCATTACTCATAAATGGTATAACAAAATAGGTCTGCAAAAAGACTGCCATGTTAGTTTACTGAAAGCTAAAATTCATCACCCGTTAATAGCTTCAATAGTTTTAACCTGGAAAGTCTTGTTTATAGATACGATAACGTGCTTTGTGGATATAACAGTCAAAACCTAATAACGTAAAATCACAGGACACAAGGTTTTATTTTGTTTTCGTAATAATAGTGAAGCCACTTAAAAATGTCGTTTCTGCTGGCGCAATAAACAAATTCAAGTATCGTCTTGATCAACATGTTAGGAAACCATGAAGCTCCAACACTCTAAGTTGCTGGTCAAAGGCATAATGTAAAGAATAAATAAAAAGAGAAAGAAAAGGTATCCAAGCATGATTAAGTAACTTAAATTGAAATGGTTATTTCGGCCCCAGCTTAAAAGTATCCTTGCCCAGTTATATTTAGAAACAATGACAACATAATTCGAAAAAGAACTTAGAGCGGTACTACTGTCATCAATGATGTAAAAAATGAATTCATGTTTATCTAGAACCTGCATCAAAGCTGATATTTCATGCTTAAGCAAAATTACGAATACCTGTGCGAGAAGATTGTTGCCTATTAATGTGGCCATTTTTTTATTTTTATGATACATTTCCGTTTTTCTCTTATGGAGTTTCAGGGATCAGGACTTCTATGCAGGTGTTAGTTAGTGTCTACTTTACTCAAACTTTACTGTTTGTGTATGATTGGTGTCTAACGTCATAAGACTTCTACAAACAGAAGCAAAAGAAACACTCTCTTCGATTCTGTTGCCAAATATCAGTCTCTCCCATTCATGTTTGTTCTCTGACAGCCATCTCAGCAATCTCCATTAACAGTATTTTTTAACCTCATACCACTGGAAATAAATGACAAATTAAACGACTCTAACATTGTTTACTGCAGTCTCATCATTCAATATCAGTGCACTTGATCCCGCATTGCGTTTACTTACGTGAAGTGTCCTCTCTCAACGCTGACTCACGTAGTTCTGCATTATGTTCCTATTTTACTAACACATGTTATGACTATTTCTTAGGGTATGAATGATAGACATTTTAAATGTAGTAACCACTCATTATTTTACGCAGAAAGCAATCAACGAAGAACGGCAGAATTCTCCTGGGCGGAACTGCTCCTGCTGCAACCTACGATGCTTTCCTTTGCGCTTCTGCGACTGTGAAAATGAGGAGCAGTACGAGTACACAGTACGTCACTACTGCACACCCACCCGCTCCCGTAATCAGGATGTTGCTGGTGACAGTAACTCTGTTACCAGTGACAATGCTCCTTAAATTTAGAAACGTTGCGACTCTTTGAAAATTATTGATCTTGAGTTTAAACTAAAAGTTTTTCTCTCCAATCTAGAATTCTCATGGATAATTTGCTTCTCTATCGTTGAGAAATTATTAACAATAACAATGGAACTTTGCAGTTACGTCAAATGAATTTTTGAATGAAACTAATTTATCGATTAAAGAATATCGATATCGACGAGGTAGCTTTTATAAGTTTTTGTTCATCGTCAATTTGCATTGTAAACGTTGAGCATATGTAGTCAACGGACAGAACAGTTTATCTAAATAATTTTATGCTCGTTGTAACACTGTAAGAATACTGCTTTGCTAATATCAATTTATCCTCCTACCCAAAAAAATAAATATCGTTTCCATCCCATCTATTAATTATCTTTTTATTTGCACGCAAATTTTAAAGACCCAACAACTTGTATGCTGTCCGTAGAAAAATAATCGCAAAAGTTGCCAGATTAACAGTCTTTTTCTGTAACTGAGAGCTCATGACAGTACAGTGAAATTAGAAACATTTTCTTTACATAATCATCAGTGATGTCACACAATGTGATGCATGTGATTATTTTTCCAAAGCGCGATTTCCAATTTGTATTCCGCAGGAAACAATACATGCTAAATTTGGTTTCTTATGAAGATATTTTACTATTTAATATATGTGCAAACACATAATACTTTTATTGTACCTCCTATTCTTTGAATTAATCTTAATTTTTTTTGTTCCAAAACTTTATTTTAAGCATCATCACAATTTTCCCGAGTTTAAAAATTATTTCAATGGCGTTCATATTTTGACCTTCATTAAGCTTGCAGCCATCTTTTATCGGTACATGAGAAGTATTTATTTTAGACTGTTGTCGAATAATGTCTACAATGGCTGCTCTAGAAGTTTGATCTTAATATAACAAGTGTTGTTTGTGTCCTGTACGAGTTCTTGCAAACAGCTTTCATAAAATATGAACTTGCAAACTCTTTCTTAATAGGATCTCACAGGCAAGTGAAGAATCGCATTGACTTGTGGCAACTTTTTCAATTGAGAAACTATCACTCTCTGGTTCCATTATTTATCCGTTATATATTACCATTATTTTATGTTTCGTTACATTTTTGTATTTCTAAATAAGTATTTCATAAGCCAGACTTTGTAAAGTTCACCTAAAAACATTTCCATGCAGAAGAGATGCAGATGAGAGCAAAAACTTAAATATTCGGATTAATCACCGTAGAGTCACAGTGGTTGTTTTTCTCATTTTGACTCATGTGATGTTCTGCGAGTAACAGTATGGTACTCCTTAATTTAATGATTATCGGCAAAATTATAAGTAGAAATTTTACACAGCACTACGATGTAACTTTTTCATCTGATTATGAATTTGGTACCAAATAATATAATCAAATTCATAATCCACTTTTAACACGTTGACTACGAAGTGGTACGTATGTGGACCACTTAGGTTAGGTTCTGTATTTTTTTCAGATCCTTCTAGTGACTATGCGTACAAAGTGAAAATTTACACCAGTCAGGCAATCGGAGGTAACGTGTTAAGCTAGAGCTTGTACACTAATGCAAAATATAATACTCCTAACATAAATTATTCTACTTGCATAACCTTTTGCATGTTCACTATGATTTCCATGAAGTCATAAGTCGCGATAAATATTGTATGTTAATTGACAAAAGTCTTTTAGCCTGTATATGTCTTATAGTCCAACTCTATCATATAAGATAGGAACATTTATTGTTCTCGTGTCCTAACCCTCAGTTTTCTAACCTCAGAGCAGACCTTGAGCATCTCTTTTCGAAAGACAGATTGATGAGTTATTTTTTTCTCGTCTTACTTGTAATGAACGTCTGAGGGGACATGGGAAGAAGTTTTGTCACACATTTCGACATTGAGATGAAGTAAGGCACACCAAAACATACGACAGTGTGGTAAAGTTATAAATATTTCAGTCATTGGTGTAGGAAGCAAAGAAGTGGTAGCAGGCTAGTGGATGAGATATTAGTACCCAGATAAATCTGCTTCTTTACGAGTCTCAGCCCAATGCATTCCCAGCAAAACCTGTGATAAAAAGTCTTGAATTGAAAACATCATGGCAGTGAGTGACTCTTATCGAGTTAGGCATCTGAATTACGTCGCCTCTTGGGTAGACCGTGCCACGGTAGTCCGCCTGCTGATTGTTCCATCAGGAGGAGCAGTTGTAAGCCTGGTACAGTAATGTGGTAGACCCTCAAGTTATAATGCAATCTTGCGATTCATTAAAAACACGTTCCTGAATCCGCTGAATGTATTTAGCATGGGATGAGAATGAGACCATGTATTCTGAAATCAATATAAAATAAAACTTATCTAACATCACATTAGCACCAGGATTTGCCAATCATGGAAAATATTGGGATTGTTTTTCATGCTAAGAGTATTCAATAGTTAAAATTTTGAGAGTATGGCTATTTAGACCGGAATGTTATAGCTTTAAAAGAAGTAACATTAAACTCTGGAGTGTGAGTGTAGACTCATGAGTGTAGCACGGCAGCTTGGACTGACATGAGATCCCAAAAAATGTCATGTGTTACTGCCATCATCCATGTCTAATCAATGCCCCACACATAAATTATTATAACACTTTCATTACACGATGTCATGTCACCACATTTGGTGGTCAAACTGAGCAGTTACGCATCATGGTACCGTTGCGCTCTCGTTCATTTTCTATTTGATGCCTGGTAGTTAATTGTTTCTATCATTGATGAATAACTAGCCAGTAGAGTAAAATAAAATAAAAGAACTCTGTAAGTCAGTTGAATTGTGAAAAAGGATGCAGTACTCAGTGGATGTATAATATATGAAGAAGTATGGATCCAACACTTCAGTTTACTTCAGTATAGTAATTTTTCATTGCCTATAAACATTTACATATTTTTGCATCAAATTTTACTCTACTCGAAGACACTGATCCAAAAAACCAAACACATTTTGCACAAGTAACCGATTTCATTTTTCTTCACACATTTAAAAAAATTGGCAACTAATAATTTTCATCATATGTGAGAATCTCTACATATATTGAGTGGTGACGGAAATTCTAAAAACAATACAAAATCGGTGGTTAATTGACGAACAAAATATTGAATCACGCAAAATGTACTAATGTTTTAATTATGATATTAGAATATAATATATGATCAAAAAAACACCAGTATCATATTTAAATAGTTGCACCAGCTTTATAGCAAATATCACGATATTCTGAGTTAGTAGCAATAAAATGAAAACCTATCGAACTAACATTGCGCTACCAATACAAAACAAGCAGAACTTGCTGATCAGCAAAACTATAAACAGGGCTAGCATCAGCTGATTTAGAATGTATGTATACACCGATGAAAATTACGGACTCTTCAACACATTGATTGACAACGTGCAAAACATCCTAGTGAAGAGAAAGAGACGAAAGCACCTGCTTCTACTCTATCACTCAACATAAAAGCCCTAAACAAACTTTGTTAGATTTGAAATAAAGACATTTAAAGGGGAAATTTTATTGATAAGATTTATGTTCTCCAATTCCCACAAGCCCTCACACAGTTAGAGATGTGACTGATTCATAATTTACGTCAAAGAAAACTACAATCAGGACTGGAAATGAAAACAGGCACACGTAAAATAGAGGCAACTTACTTTCATTATTTACTAATATTAAATTCCCCGAAGACTAGCAAGATTACACTCAATCATAGGAACCCAACGATAAAAACAAGTGATGATAAATTACTCGTACTTGACTTACCTGCAAATATTCTCAGTATTCACGACAAAACACTTATTATGAGAGACTTCAATCATCCCTACATAAACTATGGTTCTCTACAATTCTGGGACCTAAAAAGAGACAATGCCGGGACCTAAAGAGAGTGAATTTATTTGTTGATTTTCTTGTTGAAAAGACTTGTTTGTTCATGCAACTGAATGTCATCAAACGGACCAGACAGAGCAATATTCTAGATCCCGCCATCACGATCCCTGACCTCAAAATAGTAGGTGATGAATTTCTCAAGCACGAGATATAATGCAATTGATTTTGCACTTAAAGTTTATTTCATTAATGCAAGGACACAACAAAAACCATCCATGCTACTCACAGGAGAACCTTCCGTTAATGAAAGTGAAACTAATCAGTTACGATAACGAATACTCTAATGAGGAACAAAAACACTTAATAATGCTTCGTGGTACTAAAGGAAATAATTGTAACTGCTGATGTGTACCATATTCTAATAAAGTGACTGAAGCTAACCTATGAATAAACCTTATTAGCTCCTCTAAAAATTTGACGTCTCATAAATCTCATGCAACAGTTCTACTTAAGAGCTTAAAGCTATCAAACAGAAACTGCGGTCGGTAGAAACGATCTAAAGCTACAAGCTGCAAGCTATCAAGCGGTTGCAGGGAGCCAGAGCCTCCAGCTTTCGTCTACCAAGAAGTACCTCAGCTAGCCGTCTGCGTCGAGGATGTCGCCAGAGATATTTCAGGCTCTTTTGTCCCGGTCCCAGTTCCTGCCGTACGCACCGGACAAACAGTTCAAAACGTCTTTCGTGACTATACATTTCACTTATTTACAAGACTTATGTCTAGAATTGAGTAGTTAACTAGCATCACATATATTATCGTGCACCCAACATGAAAACATGGTGAGACGAAGTAACTTAATGTCTACGGCCTCTAAATGTTGACGTAAAAATTCAAACCAGTAATGAATTCACTCATTTTTTAAAGCAATCGTTAATCAAAAGGGCTTGGTAGGTTTTAATTTATTAGAATTCATTTTGTTTATTACCAATGCTGTCTGTGAGGTGCCATTCATTTTCGATTTTCATCGGTATTTATCTAAGCTTGTGTTAGTATAAGAGTAAATTAGTGAGTTCTACGCAAAACTTCATATGTTCTCGTACCAAATTCTAATAAAACGTTGTTGATTATCGCTGTAAAAATTGTTAAACATCTCTTAAACTCTTCCAGTTTTGCTGTGATAAGAGACCCTGCATTCTATTTATAATTTACTGAGCCTTTTGATTTGGAATTGATCTGTACTTGCGGTGACATTTCGAAAACTCCCGTTTCCTTATTTTCTTTATCACATGAACACTTGTTCAAAAGCTCCTGTGCTCTAATTTGACTCTTATTAGTTGACTACATGCGCTATCTCTTCATGGAATGCTTACCACAAGACTTCACCACAGCGATAATGACACAGAACAGCCCCAGCCGTAAGCTGTAAAGCAACTATGTTCTTGTCACCCGCTCACTGTAGAGTTTGCAATATCACGCTGCTGGGAACAGAGTAGAGGCTGAAAATTCGTACACTTGCTCCTAATATAGTCTTGTGAGCGAATAAGAGCCTCAAAAGGTGCGAGCAATTGAATTAAAAGAAAAGTCGTGCCATGTCAAAAAAATACTTCGGGCGTAGACTATATGTAATTGTTAGTTTTACGAAGTTTAAATAGTTCTAAATAAAATTAATTTGTCTTAGAAGCAAAGTCGAAAAAAAATTCCAATTCGAGGGTTTTTAGCAGTTTCTCTCTTTTCCTTAGTGAAGCTTTTAAGAATTGGATAATATTGTTCGGATGAATCAGCAAACATAACGCGAAATTTCGATAGGAAGAAGATGTTTCATTGTACGAAACTTTCCTGTACAACGTGTGCGGAGCAACTTCTAGTCCCAAGTTGACGTGTAATTATGTTCATGCAAGCCAAGAGGCCAAGCTTCGGTCGGGTAATTGTCAAAGAAATGTCGAGGCTGACAAACATTTAGCTCGAAGAGCTCCCATGACATCAAAAGTGGCGTATATTTTCCGGGGAACTTGTTTTGATACGAGGCGTTCAGCGAGCACGGGTCATTGGTTTTTCTCGTAGAGAAGGAACACAAAGGAAAACAGTTTGTATGAAAGTAAAAACGTTTTCAGGTATGGTTTACTTATGTATATCATAATTGTGATACAACTGAAGAGGATCATGGATATTAATTCCATAGTAAATGAATCTGAATTTTCTCATTTTTCCTCGATAAACCACTCGAAATTCAAACAGGATCAAACAAATTGTTACACGTATGTTTGATCTTTCGACTACAGGTTCAGAATAGTAAGTTTTATGAATTAAAAGCACGTGTAGGATAGCTTTTTCATTATAAAAGTTGTCAGTAACGATCGTCTTCTTGAGTTGTGAGCAGTGGGTTCCATCTTTCCCTAAAACTAGTAGTTGAGCAGGCTGAAGTCGGGACTCTGAAAGGCCAAAGCCAGTTCTTTTAGCTGTTGGTTACTCTGTCTGAGAATTTCTTCAACGAAAATGAAACATGTTCGTTGAAGCAGTATGCAGGAGTAACATCATGTTGAGAGTGCTATCCCTGCTCGTTAAGATCTGATCTGATCTGACAGCTAACATCAATTATTTCCTTTTAATACGAGTAGTTTGAGGTACTTCTCGGAATTTACTGATTTGACATCGTTAAACGACATAATTGGTAGCGTTTGGCGTACACAATTGCCGCACATGACTCTACCTTCTCACCGTTTATGTAATCGAGTCGTTACACGAAAATAATTTTAATGTTCCAATATCTTTTTTGACAGTCAGGATGGGGCTTTAAGCGAAACTAACTCATTGGTTGATATTGGTAGATATTGTAGTGAAAATAATCAATATTCACTTTTGTCTTAAAACTTTGGAGAATTAACAAAAATTTAATTTTATTCAAAAGTTGATGAATAAATGCCGAACTCTGGTATTACAGCTACCGTTATAAAAACTAAAGCTTATTCACTGTATTTTTTAGTGTCGTATTATTTGACGTTAATGGAAAACTATGAAATAGAATAGAATAGAATGAGGCTATAGGAACGAACCGTTTGACCCATTCTTGGGTCGGATAATTACTTCGATAATTAGTCGGTTGTTTTACCCAAGTCCCATGCCGTATTTCTAGCCGCGTCAACCATGTCGGCAGCGGGATTCGAACCCGGGTCTTCCCGCTCGCAAGCAGATTCGCTCACCAGCCGACCAAGCTGGTGATTGAAATAGCGCGTTATTATTTCACTGTTGTAAGGAAACAGTCAGTAATTCAAGTAATTATTGAATAATAACATGAATTCAACATCCTGGGTAGATTGGAATAGTAGCTGACTTATAATTTGTTATTGATATTTGCTATACAGGATAAAATGCCCTGAGCCTCAATCACTTTTTGATTACTTTTTCCCAGTACAATATTGTGGCATTAAAAATGTTTTGAAGTTAATATTTTGTACTATTCGAATACTTCAAAAGATTTCCAATGCCAATTTCTTGAATGAACATTTGTTTCTTCGCTAGGCCGAGCGTAGAAAAGCTACCAACCTAATTATAATTTGTCCATGGAAGAAATATGCAAGCTGGTGGAGCGCTGAACCAAGTGGAACAGATGAGGAAGAAGACCATGTAAAAACGATTCCCATGTTTGTTTAGCTCCTGATTATCTGCATATGAATTTAAAAAATAACGAGTTATGATAGTTAGTAGACATTTAATGATGGATAAATAATGATGATATTAAACGATTGACATTATAAATGATTTCTAGCGTTAGATCCCTAAGAACTACGGGAATATCTCTATTGCTTAGCATGCGTAAAACACTTCGATAATTTTCATTTTCTGATAGATTTTCTTTGTCATAATAGAAACGCATTTGTGTAAATTACTATTGGTCCCCTATTTAGTATTTGAGCTTTAACTTCTGAGTGCCGTCTTGTGGGTCACTTTGTATTGCATATAACATCTTCTTCACGTGTATTTCCAATGAAAAAAATCGAAAACAGACGAAGATAACCGGTAAGAGATTACAAGCAAATATAACTCTTTCAAATATAAGTGAAGTCTAGTGAAAACAACAACAAACTTTTCCGTTAACATTGAAATGAAAAACATTGAAAACAGGTATAATTCATTTACATATTTTGCACACCAATACGCATCACTGTGATGCTGCATTTATTGAAGTCAGCGCAATTTCACAGTGATGCTGGGAGGTGCGATCAGATGGATCAAGCCGTGTTTTCTATCAGCCTTTTCATTATTTACCAGCTGAA
>VCRD01001721.1:14151-36678 GCA_006783055.1 Trinorchestia longiramus | reverse complement strand
CTGATCATCAAACAAATTTACAAGTTGCACTATCTATTGAACAATAGACGTTCTACCTATGGGCTTTCAAAATGAAGTTTATATTTTAGTTTATAGCTTATACATTCGTTATCTGTACTTATCATACCAGCATAACGGCTACTGCTTCCAGGAAACTTTTTAACCAGGTACGAGTTCAACATTTCTTGAAAACGTACCCCATTAATTTTCTCACATTCGGTTATGGTTCCAGGTGCATCATTCCTTCGCCGCGGAGGGCTGTTCTTACACCAACAAAAGTAACGAATGCACGGCCCGGGAAACGCGTCAAACAGCTGGAACAAATGACGATCCAGCGACTGGACTTGTGACACTGGATAGTGATAATCCGACGTATGGACCCTGCTGCAGTAGAGAAGCTGAGGTAAGCTAACAAAAATGTAGAGTTTGTTCCTTAATTCAAGTTAGCAGTAAGTATTTCTCATTACTTAATGTATCAGGTTAGAACAACAGTTATGTTCAGTATAAAAAATGTTATTAGAGATAGTAAACCCATAGATAAGTTGGCCTTGTATATTCAAATGAGTTCCATAATATTATTATAATTTCAATTGTTGTATGGAAGTAGTGTCCAAATTTCTTGGGATTAGCTACCGAGTTTCTGAAATAGAGTTTTTTCTTTTAATTTTTATGGCTCATTTATTAGACTGAGATTACCACTACGAAAAGCAGGGTTAAAAATCTCCAGAAACTTCTTTCCTTGAATGTATCATCCGAATTAGCCCCTCAAAATGATGTTGTTGCTATTTGCATAGCCACCTTTACATAATTAATCCAGTTATACACACAATATTTATAACACTAGGCAACGCACTATTTGCTGGCATAGGGTTCGGATTTTTTATCTATTTTTAAATGCTCATTTCAAACATAGCGTTCATTTGATTCCAAAATGTCCAATTTTATTTTATAGCATATTTCTATTTTATGACGTACTGTATAATAAAATTACTTTGTTAAGCTGGTTTGCTTAGTTTTATAGCTTCAAGCCATAAGTAATAATACCAATAGATTATAAAATGTTAAATTAAATATACGATGGCACTGCATTTTACTGAATACATTTGGTTAATTCTCAAATGCTCCGGATCAAACAAAAACGATAGCATCCAAACCAACTCATTCATGAAACAAATTTCCGCTAACGTCTAGAGTTTCATGTCCACCCAGTCTCTTTGAATACTCCAACAGTAGTCAGCCATCCTGTGTGTGTTCCAGTAGCCTTGATAGCTCTTCTTTCTAACATTAATATCTTGAAAATAGCTCTTGCCATGTTAATGCCTCACGTTTCCAAGATTTGCAGGAAACTCAGTGAGATAGTTTTTGATGAACTGAATTTTCACGTTCATGTTCCAGTTAGAAATATGAGTTATATGGAAATGTCTCCATCAAAGCATTGTACTCGTAGCCTTTTCAATCAATACAAGTTCATTCGTAATAGCTACAAATGCATCCCATACTCTATTTCGACGTCTGTCATCGAGTTCGATAAATTTTAAAATTATGTTAACTCAATTATTTTTGTCCCATCAAAGACATCAGTGCTTATTGTATCGAAACATTGATGAGGAAATGCAGCACTTACGAATGTGGAACAGTCACTGTCCACATTTAGAGTAGAGGTGTGACAAATTGCTTCGTCAGTTCTGGATTTATGTGAAGAGTTGGTAGGCTGAGTTTGTCTTGGTCAACAAGCAACTAGTTAATGATATACAACTTTACAACTTTCACATTTTTTCTTACTAGTCACAGTTTCTTTTTCCGATGTTTGTCCCTCGCTCGGCTGTCTCATACACACAGAAGACACTGATATTTTCTACAGCCTCCTTATTGGCCAAGCAAAAAGCCGACATTGTTCAGATCTGTACATAAATATGACCCATTTGTGTTCATCATACGTAATTAAATCTAATAGAGATTTAATATTCATGCTTCGTGTGTCAATGCACAGAGTGACCTGTAAAAATTGTTCCAATGAAGGTTACATTATACAGTAGCATAAGTTTTGACTTGTTTTTGAAATATCTATAAAAAGTCACCATTCATTTGGATCATACTTTGGAACAACTCACCAGTCATTCTGTCCACTCATCTCATTACTCTTTGCAAAGCAGCGTAATGAAGCGACTGGTGTGGCAACACTGGAAGCCGTAGTCGCAAACTTGCACTCAGGCGGAATAATTCTTGAACTTATGTTGGTCAGTTCAAAAAATAGAAAAACTTGTCGCCCTGTATTACCTGACAGAAATAAGCATGCTACTAATTGAATCGTTCATAAATGATGGTTTTACTTTATTGAATTCAGTTTATGAATTTTTTTGAGATTATCAGACATTACTTTCGTTCCATCCTGCTATGACACCATTAAGAGGGTAACTTGTTCTAGTTATTATTATTATATTCCTAGTTTAACCACAGCAGCCACAACAACTTGCTCTAGTTCTGTTCCAAGTATTCAACCTACCTTTGAATGAATAAGGAGTTAGACCTATTGATAGTAGGACTGATATTTATGATATGATGAAAATTATCGAACATTTCATCACAAATAGGAGCACAATTTACAAACATACTGAATGAAAATTAGTTTTCAGCATAAATACCAGTGCTTTAAAATCTATGGGTGTACATTGATTTATATATAAATATATTCGATGAGTAAATTAAATGAATGTACAGTAAAACACATACTCACTTCAACGTCTTGCAATAGATGATACGAACACATATCCTCGTATAATAAAGGCCAATCCTGGTCATCAGTGTTACAAGGTTTTACCATATGCTAAAGAATGTCACCATATTTTGACACTATTTTTTATTACTAAAGCAATCTAATATAGTAAATAGAATTCAGTGCATTGTAATTCATTTATTTCTTCAAGTAAATAACCCGATTATTTTGTAAACTGAAAGTTTTACTCTAAAATTTGCCTCAACAGGCATTTTTAATAAAAAAATAGACTGCTGAGCATCCAGTGATCGAGATTTCCAGCTAGGCACAAGTGAGTAAACGTTTCAAGTTCAAGGGTTCCAGGTACAAAATTCAGAATTTTTGAAGGAAAAATTGAATTTAGGTTTTCATCATACATTGTGCCTCTATTGCTACTGATGCTGACAATTACGGTTCATGTGCATTTTGAAGGCAAACAAGTCAGTAAAATTTTTGATGCATTATTTTCTTTACAGACTTGAGTGCATAGCGAGCTTTTACGTTTTGATTGTGTTTTCATCGAATTTTGCAATATTGTACAAATTCTTCAGGTTATGTCTTTCAATCTATGCTAACCAACATCAGATAGAGATGGACTCAAAACATTTTATTCAAACTAAATGAGGTTATTCGCACCATTATTTGTAAATTTCAAGTCAAATTTGAATTCACTCATCTTAGTGGATTAGCATTTATTAATTTTCAAAACTAAGCCAGCGAAAACATAACTTGCAGACAGGGAGCCTCCGTTACTTTTCTCTACTAGTCTCTTTACATCTCTTTTAGACTCTTACATGCGCTGGAAATGCCTCTACAAAATGTTCAGGAAGTGGAAACTATGCTACAACTCGAATTTTTTACAGGCGTGCGCAGGAAGGCCCCGAGAAAACATCAGCCCAGCAACTTCTTCTATTCAACGAAAGCCAGAGCTGAAGGTAAATTACAATTCATCAAAAGGTTCAGTGAATTCTTTAATGAAAAAAATGCCATAAACTTATAAGCATAAGCATAATTAGCGATAAATCGTTCGTGGGAATAAGAGGGAAATTTGGCAGTACTGAGACTTTTCAATGTATGGCAATATACGAGTATTTCACCTCTACATTAATCTGTGGAAAAAGAAATGTAGGTAATTATATTCCGGAACTATTCCAACACATGGAGCGTGGGAGAAAGGCTGTTCACAAAAATGTCGAGTACTCATTCCCACTCGAACGTTGTTCCATTGGGAGGGCAGGTGGGTGGAGGAGGAACTCAGGCCAAAAGCCTGAGTTGTACGGCCCTCAGTGTTCGCTGATACTCCCTCGTCACGGAATAGTGAGGTTCCTTTTTGTTACGTCCATATTTTGCCAGAGGGAATATCAGATGGGATCCCAAGCCCTTATCAAAAGTTCAACCAAGAGTTTTGGGACACATGAATTCCCTACTTCTTAAGAACTGTGTTGCATTAACAATTATCCTCTACACATTTCTCACATAGCAATTCTCTTACATCATTTATGCTTCGGTTCACCTCTAACTCTCCTTCTTTCTATTTATGACTTTCTTATTACTTCAATTAGATTAGGTGAGTTCATTTTTCTCACCTGTCTGGACCATCTTACTACTTTTGACTTAATTCTCTGAGACTTTTTACACACACATGTATTCCATTGCACATCGCTATTGCTGTTTTCAAAATAATTTCGTGATAATACTTCATCTCTAAAATTTGGAATAATTTCATAAGCAATAGACACGACTTTGCATAGCATCAGTTGTGTGAAAATTGTATAACGCAAGTACGACTCATGAAACTGTCACCGGGAGTTCTCTGATTGTCTAATAATTAAGTTTTTGCTTGCCTTAAAGACAATGTAGACGGAGCCACCATGTACAGGGTAGAGTATCGCCTGGTTGCCTGTAGTGGAATAAACCTATCGTAAAACTAGACGAGAAACCTATTATTAGTGCCAAAATTATTACATCTTAGTTAGTTAGTTCACTAGACATAATTGAACACCTAATTCAGACCAACTGAACTAAACTATTTAACTTGTACAACCTTTTCCCAGCCCGGTAACCTGCCGGCGTTAAGCAACGGTCCTTCGTTGTTTACCAGGATGAACGATGCTATGAAAATAACATGCTTCAAAATTTCAAAACTTTCATTTATCATCTACAATGACTCTCAGGTTTACTCCTATAATCTCAATAACGTGTTGTTTGACCATTTTGGTCATCATGGAAAACGTTAGCATCACCTTGAATATAACTAAAGGCTAAAGACATTCGTCAATAACGTCTGGATGAATTTATAAAATTGTGTGACATTGGTTCTTTGATAACACGTCTCCAAAAGCCAATAACACAATGTAATGCATTGTTTATTAGTTTTTTAAAACGTTCATACGCGCATTTTATCCACTAAATTCAAAATTGCATTCGTATCGACATAATACCGATCGTTAAATAGTCTTAATATCATATATTATCGTTACACAAACATATGTAACTTTTCTCAACAACAGTCTGTTGGTTCAATCCATAGTACTTTTTCATACAGTGAAGGTATTTAGATGAATGACATTGAGAACAGAAGTAACATCAACTGCATTATAAATACTTTAATAACTCTTTTCTTAAGATTAGAAGTGCTTTGTCGGTACAGATTTTATGGAGTGTATATCTTCATATCTTTTGACGAGAGACTTTATATAATATCACATAATTGCTGTATCCCATCATCCTTGATGTCTTCTGTCTATTGTTGCAATATCCTGATGAAATCTCTTACCATGCTCCTTAATGACATCAACTAAGTTTTCGTGGAAAAAATGTAGGTGGGACTGTAAAAAATGAACCTTTAAGGGCATGCAATAACCGTTTTTCTTGAAGTTTTCAAGAAACTCTGCTACCAGCTGTTTGAAATTAGGATCCTTATGATTTCCCAGGAATACACAAACTACGTTACAAAATGTGCAACAAGTTGGTTTTCTCGGCTTTTACCATCGCTTTTTCCAGTTTCTCCGATTCCAACATTGCGTTTACTTCGGGCCAAATAAGTATGCCATCCTCTACCTTATACCCAAATAGCATTGGATACGTAATACGAATTATTTGAAAAGTTTATTATCCGAAATCAAAGGCCTTCAAAAATTGGTTTACCAGCCCGAGTCTAATATGAAGTGCGAGTAATAAGACTTCATTAGAATCTACAAGAGGCTGTTTGAGAGCAATTAGCCATTCCTGGCTCCAGTTCCACTTGAGGGAGCCAATATACTCTCTGTAATTATTATCATCAGCTCTGCTGTCCCATAAGCCAAGGAAGCATGAAAACTTTGTGTATCCTCCTTGCAGGCGAAGCAAGGAGGCAAGAATCATGAATTCACTGCAAACATCTCACTTGAATTGAGCGTAATTTATTTTGTTGAGAAATTCACTGTCACTGTCATAATTTTATTTCTTCTATATAAAGTTTGCAAGAGGCAAACAACGATGCTTATTTGCATTGTTGAGCAACACCATCTAGCAACGATGCTTATTTGCATTGTTGAGCAACACCATCTAGCAACGATGCTTATTTGCATTGTTGAGCAACACCATCTAGCAACGATGCTTATTTGCATTGTTGAGCAACACCATCTATTTATTTTTTTCAATATATTAACCACCCACAAAATAAAAATATCTCGCGAGTATTTACATTCAGCAAATGAAAACGCAAATGAAAACGCAAATGAAATGAAATGAAAATGAATTCAGCAAATGAAACTTAAGTATTTTTATCGAAAGTTACTAATGCTTAAAAGTGGGCTATCAATCCTAATCTTAATATACTTCATGTGCAACTCACATTTTTACAGCTATTATTTATCACAATGTTTAGATATAGAAGTGGAACCAATTTGATGTGACTTGACATTTTTATGGAGAACATTTCTCTGCACTTAATACGGATAACAGACCTAAAATATCTTCATTAACTGTGAAGTAATTAATATTTAAAGTTGGGTTTACTCCTCTGTGGTCCATACAGTGTATGTAGGTACGCCATTTTTTCTGTTTTTTAGCCTTCTTCTCTTACAGGATCATGTTATTGGTAGAGAAGATAGAGAATGAAA
The DNA here is from genome assembly GCA_006783055.1 of Trinorchestia longiramus. Taxonomy (NCBI): domain Eukaryota; kingdom Metazoa; phylum Arthropoda; class Malacostraca; order Amphipoda; family Talitridae; genus Trinorchestia; species Trinorchestia longiramus. The sequence continues at coordinate 29,823 of VCRD01001721.1, read as the reverse complement.
ATTCTTTGTAGATTCATAAAAAATATTCACGTTCTGATAGTACCATGGGTATAAATGATATTGTGTTTTATTTCATATACCTTTAATTTCATCACTTTTAAACCAAGGAATTTCAACGAGTACTATTTGGGCCACGTTATACGTACATAAAATAGAGAAAGAAAATTATATATATATGTATATGTATGTATATATATATTCATGAAAAATATTCATGAAAAACACAATAATTCGTCGTAAATCTTTAATGCATTCATTATTATAATGATGCCATATTACTCAAATCTTAATGGAGGAATTTCCACGGGAACTCTTATATATGAATTACGAATTAAAAGTTCTTTCAGTTACACAGTTTTATCGTGAGAATTTGTTTTTTCTTCTCTGCTGAACATAACATTCAGTATGTATCATCAGCATCTCAGGCTCCAGGTTTAACAGATCATTACGGCATTACAATTAAAATAAAGCTGAAAGTTTTACAGCCAATCATCGAATTGACTACTTACTTAGTCCATGCAACATCCTAAACAAAAAAGAACCGATGGGAATTGGACGTAATGATGAGAAATGGGAAACTGTATTATTTTATTTTTCAGAAGTTCAACTGCCCAGTGTGCAACGTTGCAACCAGTGACGTACCTCGGCACCTGCAAGGAAAACTGCATGGGTGGACACCGGAGATGGCGGAAGAGTACAAAGCTCGCATGAGATCCTGTGGCTTATGGAGGAGGTACGAGAGAAACTAAACCCGAAAGAATTACCTTTCCGTGTGTTTGCTGTGAAATTAAGAGGAAAGCGGTAATCTGTCGTGCAAAAACTGTTTGAAAAAGGATATCTATTCATTTTATTGTTACCCTAACTAATAGAGAGGTAAAATCGATGGAGAATCATCGATATTGAAGCTCACAAATTTGATATATTTTCACTATAATTCAAATTTGAATACAAATTTTATGTAAGCTTAACATATTTTCAAAGACAATATAAACACATATCACTTAACAAATACAATTTTTACGTTATATGCTTTAACTATAAAACTAAAAATGGTAAAGAGAGGAGGTTAATTCTATACTAAAAGCAGGATTTTAATTTTTTTTGTATTGATACTACCAAGAGTTAACACTTATCCATGTTAACTAGTTTTACAATTATAGCATTTTAAAAGGGTTAGTAACGAATGGGCCACCCTGTATAACCGAAACAGATGTTGATTGTATTTATTAAAATAGCTTGCTTACTCGCTTGCTTAGTCTCTCGCTCTGTCACTCTCTGAAGGATTTAAATTTGAGGTAATTCAGTAGGGTATACATGTATTGTAAGCATTCGATTGTGGATACCAAAGGCATATCCTTCAATCTGGAAACTGCTTTGGAAAGCCCAGGTTCACTGGCGAATCAAATGAAAAATTTCGTAAAAAATCGTGAATTTTTCCACGTGTGGGTCTACAATACTTCATATATTGCACGTGGGTAAAAGTATTAGGTTGGAAAGAAAAAGATGTCGTTTTTCCTAGTCAATTTTTTATCCACATATATTATAGTCAATGTATTTCCATCTCTCTCTCTCTTTCTATCTTTGTGTGTCCGTCTCATTTCTTCCAATCTACATATTAGCGAAGAAAAATTATTGAACTGAAATCAGAACGGGTGTATTCTAAGCAGTCTATTGTGGATACCACAGGCATCAGATCACTTTGATACTTCATTTTTCCGTTATTAGCTTTCTTCTCTGACTCGACCATGTGATTGGTAGATAAGATACAGAATGGAAGTTCTGTATATATTTATGAAAAATATTCAGATTCTGATAGTACCGCGAGTAAAACTTAGAGATGTATTTATTTTATATATCCTTAATTCTGTCACCTTTAAAATAAATAATTTCAGCTGGTACTATCTAGGCTATGTTATCGGTAGATAAGATACAGAATGGAAGTTCCGTATACAGTAATGAAAAGCAGTCATTTCAAACACAATAATTGGTCGTAGGTCTTTAATAAATTCATCTCTAAAATAATTTCAAATAAATCAAATCTAAATCGTAGAATTTCCACGAGAACTATCTAGTTCTCCTAAGATCCTAAAACTAAGATTTTGAGTTTGAATGAAGTCTACGTTTTGATGTACCTATAAATTCTTCTGAAATAATAATTTTCAAATTAGGAAAAATTCAATTGCTAGAACCCTCAAGAAATGGGGGTTGACGAAAAGCATCTAAAACATTATATGCTCTATGATTACGAGAATGGTACATCAGCCACATCTGTTACAAGATACATTTGTTCTGTGTATGGGAACAATGCTTCGAATGGTCAAAAACACCAACGATGGTTTGCTAAGTTTATGTCTCGAGATTTTCATCTCAAGGACAGTCCACATTAAGGGAAACCGAAGTCAACTGTTAAAAAAATCTCAATGACACAGTAGAGGCCAATCCAAAGTCCACTAGTAAAGAATTGGCTCAACTATTTAATAAAACTCACAGGAGCATAAATTCAGGCTTTTGTAAACTATGGAAGATCTTAATACTAGTACAGTGGATTTCTATGATTTGAATGATGATTAAAGCACAAGAAATAAGATTTTTATAACAATGTTGAACGCAAAAGGCTGAGTAAAAATCAAAGTCTGCAGCAAGTTACAAAAGTAGGACTACACCCAACAAAGAATATAGCTTGCTTTATGATGGGACATGATAAAACTGGTCAGCTCTCAACAATTAAACCCAAATTAAACAGTTAAGGCTTCAAAATACTTCTGATAACTTGAAAATCTAAAAGCTGTCATATGGAAAAAACAGCATTGCTCTACGGGAAATCTGTTGTGCTTCAGTACGATAATATTAGACTGCACACAGCAAAAATCACTCAGGAAAATAATTATGAGCTTCAAGTGAGATGGTTTACCTCACCTAGCCGTTTCAAGTTGTGTAGCATCACTTTAGTCTTTAGTAATGAATTGAATAAAGGCAATATTCAACATAAAGAAGATCTTGATCTGTCTTTTCTTCAAAGCCCAAAGATTATTTTGAAAGAAGCATTAAAAACATGATGGCACGAAGTGTCATTCAAAACAAGGAAAACTATTCCCAAGATTCAAAGTTAGTAATATGTGATTTTTCAAACTCAGATACATCATGAGAAAAAAAACGATATTACTTATTTTCTAATCTTTTCTTCTATATGATAAGAAACTATACTGTATACGTGAGGAAGGTGTTGTGTGACAAGTGTTTTACTGAAAAAATTATGAGAGTACACGTTGTGATCTGAATAAAAATGCAAATGCAAATGCAACTCGTTTTTTCGTTTGGCAGCTAAGGAACTGAATGACATGATGTCTGATTGTCTGAACACAAACATGAGAATCGATAAAAAAATCTCTAACAACTTATATAGAAGGACTAAGACCGGAAGTCTGAAGAACTTCGATAGTCCGATAGTCTGAAGGACTGTATAGTATTACAGAAGTTAACTTCGGTATTTACTCAAGAAGAGAGGACGACCAACTCGTGCATCATCGTACTAATTTTCTAATTCAGCTACATACCTGGACTTATAAAACAGAAGGCATTTATTTCGAGTTCTTCCATCCCATCCTAGCAATTTTCTGCACAGCGAGTTTTACAGGTTCATTGAGTTCCAGTTTTCACTTTGGGTAAAAACCACGGAGATGTAAATGCTACTATAAATTCATAATGAATAGAGCCTGAGGAGCTTGTAGAGAAAACAAAGTGCTCGAGGAAACCTCGGCAATATTCTTTCGTCACGCGCAATTCGAAGGCATGTCTGGAATCAAATTCGACATCGAGAATATCTGATATGAGACAATTCTGAATGATTTGATCGTTTTAGCGTGAAATGTATACGAAAATAGTTCAAAGCCTTATGTCTTGTGGATCTCAAAAAAATATTTTCTGACAACTCGGCAGCATTTATCTTATATAAGAAAAATTTTCTAGCCTGCAAAGCTCCTGATGAAGAAAAAAATTACAGACGTGTGAACATAATTCTACGTCACAGTTAGTAGATTCTTGCTACAATCATATTCAAAAACTTCTTGTCAGGCGGGATGTCAGTAGTGCTATATACTATTACAATTGAAGACAACTAAACACTAAGATGTACCGGTTTTCCTTCTCCCCAGAGAGATACGCTGATTATAACAGACCTTTAACGCATCATCGGGAGTTAGCACTTTCTGAGGGACTTGCAACATTCCTGAGCTCCACTCAGACTACTATGTCAATAATGTTTACCTTCGTCAGTCAGTCTTGAAGTAAAAACTCCCTCTGTAATCTAGATACTCCCAGCAGACTCAATAATTCTTGTTGCTAGTTTGTGGAATTGATATGCCTCATCATTTCCTTTTCCCCTTATGTCTGTTTCGTGTAGAAGGTCAGACTGTAAAACTGACTTCTTACCCGAGTGTCTTCGTTTCTGTCGCTCTCTTATTTTGAATTTCCGTGTTCTTCACCTGCTGCTGAATGCGCCTTCTTTAATCTGTTGGAGTGTGTTATGCTGACCGAAACTCATATTTTACACTTGTGTGGTGCAACCTTAATTGAATTGTCACTGAGTTTTTTAGTGATGGTAGTCTTTGTTTATAATAAATGGTTGCTTTGAATATAATAGTAATAATAACAACTAGCAGGACCCGCGAATAATTCGCGGTTAGTTCAGTAGCATGATTTTACAGGTTGTGAATAAATTAACAATCATTGATTATGTGATTTAACAACTTTGATGCCATCATGACATCAAATTGCTGTCTCTCCACCTCGTTCATATCATTTCGTCTTTCTTGGTATCTGTTTCTCCTGTTTTCTAGAAATTGTTGTCTCTCCACATCATTTATATCATTTCGAATTTCTTGACCTCCATTTCTCATGATTTGAAGATGCAATTCTCGCTCCTCCTGACTCATATTCATCCTTCGCTGTTGCATTCGTAGTCTGATTCTATCACGAGTTGCTTGCCTTTCGTCTTCTCGCAAGCGCTGTCGGCTCCTTCTCTGTCGCTCTCTTGCTGCTTCTCTTTGTTCTCTTATTCTCTGCTCCATTGTTTTAGATCAGGGGTGGGCAAACTTTTCAGTGCAAGGGCCACGTTAAAAAATACGCAATTTCATAGGGCCGCATACCCAATCCGAATTTTATCGTCGGGTTACCGGTGGTAATCATCGGTTTGCGGTAATAATCATCGTTTATAGTAGGAATTTCCGATGGTAGATATAGTACCTGTTATTACCGGTAATTATAGGTATTTCCAGACGATGAAATGTTCACAGACGATATTGACCGTTCTTTACCGTCTCATTCCTACCGTCGTATCGACGAAGAGAAAAAGACAATAAAAATACAGTCGTTTTCAGATTAAAATTTACGAATATAAATACTTGATAGCCCCAGTCTAAACTGCACGTCAGCTGAGATTAAGGTATGTAAGTATATCCTAATGTCACACAAAATGTCAGAAATTATTAGTCATAACCTTCACATGATCTAATTTTAATTTTAATTATTTTAATATGAACCTCAAATATTTTAATTCATTGCCTTTCTTTACATAATTTAACTGGTTTTCAAATGAATTTTTCAAAAGTATATTACAACGTTTATTTTTTGCGTGAAAAATCAAAAACTAAAATTTTCGACAAAAAAAATTCAAGACACTATATCAGATATTTCATTATGAAATAAAAAGTCTTAAAATACCTCAATTTCAACTGGAAATATGATGTATTCAAAATTCGGGTACATTTTTGCGGGACACGCTGTATATTATGTGCAAAATATATTGCTGATAGTTTCACGTTGGGTCTCTGCTCTCGAATTGTATAGTATATGTTTTTTGAAGATTGCTGCAAATATAATATGAGTATACATGTTGTCAACATATAAAGGGTGTGGCAAAAGTCACATGATATATTTAGAATTAATTTATGCAAAAACTACTTGAGATAGAAACTTCAGATAAATTACAAACGAAAGAAAAGGTTTTGGAGTTTTTATTTAAATAGGATATCATCTAAATGTCCACCATGTTGGTTTATGCACATGCGCATTCTTTTTGTAACAGAATCCATCACTTTTCTCAGCATCTCGGGAGGAATGTTGCGAATCTCTTGAGAAATGTTCTCTTTCAAATGTTCCTAAGTACGAGGCCTATTAATGTATACTTTTGACTTTATGTACCCCCATAAAAAGAAATCCAAAGGGGTCAAATCACAAGATCTAAGAGCCCAAGGAATATCACCAAAACGTGAAATTAATCGATTTGGGAAAATTGTCTTCAAAAGTTGAATTGATTCCTTTGCTGAATGGGCTGTTGCACCATCTTGTTGGAACCACATATTCCCATCTTGAATTTGAGGTCTTATATATTCTTAAATGCATTTTCGATATGCAGTTCCAGTTGCGAACCTGTACTATAGTACAGGTTCGCACATAAGTACAGGTATTGTCGGTATCACTGATCAAAATCAAAAATTAAAATAACTGACACAATATCAAAAATTTTAAAAATTCCGCAAATTCAAAAAATTTAAAAACTAAAAAAAGAAAAGGAAAAATTAAAGCAATTTTAAAAATTAAACAAAATTGAAAAAATAAAAAATAAAATCTTCAAAACTCTCAAAAAATTGGAAAAATTAAAAAAATTAAACCATTTGAAAATTTACAAAATTAAAAACATTAAAAAATAATTTTAAAAATATAAAAAATTTAAACCATTTAAAAAATTAAAAAATGGAAAATAATTCTAAAACCAAAACATTGATAAAATTCCCAACCCATAGTAACGTAATGTAACGAGACCCGACCCCAACCATATAGTATAATAGATACCGCAATGAAGGGTGTGACGCACAGGTACGATAGTCGTAAGCGTATTAATAAATAGATAATTAAAATATTAAAAATAATAATCGTAACAATATGCTTTATGTTACAATTTTCATTTTGTTGCCAATAGTATAGAAAAAACGATAGTGGTAATGTTGATGCCATATTAGATGTATATCGGTAGTATTTCGTCGTATTGTAAGATTTTATTGAAGAATTTCTACATACTGGCTTAGCAAAATCTTTCACGGTGCAAACATAATTTTGGTATGTGTATGAGTGGAGACAAATCTCATTGATTGTCTCTAACGTTCCTATATATTTAAAAAACTGAAAGGGTTTTACAATTTGAAATTGAAATCATTTACATTTCCATCAGTTTTGTACACTTGTTAAAGTATAGAATAAATCTCTTATGTAAGAGTTAGCACGTTATACGTAGTATAGTGAACATATAAAATGATTGTGCATGCGTACATGTTAGTGTATGTTTTCACATCTACCAGGCTTCTACAATACAAGCTTTGTCTCACATGTCATGCTATCATATAGATTCCATTTCTTTGCAATTTGCAAATGTATTTTCCCCAACTAAGGTAGAGTGAGGTATGGATGTACAGCAGAGGACCGATGTTGAAGTGTGAATTAAAGGTGGTCACAGTTGAGCTTGTCCTCATAATAAGAATTAAAGATATAATCCGCCTGTTAAGTGAAGGTCCAAAAAAACATTCAAAACCCATAATTGTAGAAAATTACTGCTTTTTTATCAACGTTTCGAGCAATATGGTATTCAAATGTGTCTGCGTTCTAATCTCAGAAGCTTTGTTGTGAAATAGTTTTTTTCCTTTTTCTGTTAAACCTAGTTATGTAATTGTTTTCTGCAAATGTTGTGATTTATTATAAAATATATGTGTCAGTGGTGAAATTCTGGTTTCAATAACCCAAAAGTTCCTGTAAATTTGTTTATGTTTACATTGCAAGAGTAGCATAGCAATCGTAGAACAGCTAACGTAAGTTTAAATAATGCTGAGGTGGTTGAAGAAAGTGAATACATTTTGAGACCAGCTATGAAAGGAACTTGGAATATTCAAATCAAATAATGAATGTTATCCCTTCCAAAATTAAATGTGGTTTTAAGAAATCTTGATTTCAGAAGACATATGTTTTTAAAAATTGTGCATTTAGAAATTTAGAACCTGATTATAAATCTGAAAAACGGCCGCATTTCCTTTTAAATAACAACGACCGTCGGAATGTTTGCGAGTATTGATAACTGTGAGTGTGACAAGTGTCATTCATTTCTACCTTTGGTCTTGCCTCAGTCTGACTCTGGTACATGTGCGTGATTGGTGTATGACGGCAAGGGACTTGGATTGCAGCCCAAAAATAGCCTCTCAGGTCGTTCATTTTGTGATAATTAACACACCAGCAGTTTCTTCAGTCAGATCTTATTACAACAGTACTTGTGTTTGCAAGAGCCTGCAATTTATCAGAGGGTCACTGACACTGCTAGCTGAAGTCATCGTGTGAGTCAATGTTATTTCTCCGTCGCCCTGCAGCATCAGTCCAACAATTTACAATCTTTGCACTGAATGGTCCCTGAACATATTTTGTTGTTACATAACACACTTGGTTTTGTTTGGAACATGTGCAGTATTTTTCTGGCATTCGTTTCGAATAAAATCGTGTATTTGATTCTCCGTTGTTAGATTTTCCGCTGAAAATGTGCCTAGGCTAGAAACGCTAAATTTTAATACTTCATTATTAACTTCATACTCAAAACAGATATTCCTAAATTTTTTCACTCTTTTTGTATGTGTGCTAATCAATATAAAGACAAATATAAATGATATATGTATAAAAATTCTCCCAAAGACGAAGTTGAAGTCACTGAGTCACAGCCGACAGCAGAGTCAGAGTTTTTTACCGAGTTAAAATAGCGCATAAATTATACAGTGATGTTCTTCCTGTGTGCACATACACTTCGATGTTGCTACTTTACAGCTTTACAGATGTTAGTGTAAGGACATCGCTATTGATATTAATATTCGTTGTATAGTTTCCGAAACTTTCCGTACTTTCGTAAGTTCATTGAGTTCTCGGTGTTATTTAAAAGGATCACCGTGTGATGATGATTTAAATACCTCTCATTATCTTTTCATTGTTAATAATTTCCTCGCTGTATTCTAAAAAAATACAAGTAGCTTGCTACAAATGCTTGTTTTTCTGGAACTGTATTTTCCTTTATTTTTCCTTATTTCTTGCAAATGAAAATCATTAGCAACAACAACAACAAACTAGGGAAGTCATGACATGATCGCCTTCGGAGGGTGCCAAACCTTCACATATTTAATGACTAAAAGTTTTCTGTATTGATGGCAGACGCAAAAAGGATATTAAGCAAACAGAGAGCTTAAACATATTTTATTTTAACAGTCGCGGAAAATGGGTGAATGGCAGCAGTCTGCCCTATTGAGGAAGATAAATTTCACATTCCAATTCGGTAGAGAAGTCGGATACAGCACCAGAATTATTTTAATGCAACTCAATAAAAATCTGATGCTCGAACAAAGTTACTACATTAGGTAGAAGTGCATCACGTCAGTGTACATGTCTATGACACTGACTTGCAGAACTTGAAAACTCGAGCCTCCTGACCGGAGTACATTTATAGTTCGAAAATCGTTCGCCACATCCAATTGATTTCACGTAGTATTTCGTCTATTGTACAACTTAGGCATATTGGTGTGAAACAGTTTTTTCTAATTACTTATGCTACCTACATAATCAACAAAACTGCGACATCCTACAACAGAATACGGTATTTTCCATTTCATTAGAAGTGTATTCGTATTAATCGGAAATCAAACAAGATCTTCTTCTCCCTTTAGTTTACGATTTTTAGATCAACGTTCAAAGCAAGTTTTATGCAGGGCAGAATTAGTCCTGCAGTTGAGAGCAGCAATGCGAGAAGTTTCTTCATATTTTTGCCTCAATAGAAAAACGTATTGATAAGAACTACGTACTTCATTATCAAAGTCTGGTTCCTCCCAGAGTTTGCTCATGCAAACTCTCCTACGCAAAGAAGTTCGACTATAGAAAATCCCAAGGAATCTCTCTACAAGCAAATAGAACTGCAGGTACTTATTTGTGCCACTCTGATCAACACCAACTTTTCGCAAGATTGATTTCAGTAAGCCATTTATTTTTTGCATGGCCCGTTTGATGATAAAGGGTGCAGAAAATCACTTTTATATGCAGTAACTTATTTGTCTTACCCATAAGATCAAAGGTGAACTACTTGTCTCTACTTGTCTCTCTATAACCAGCTTGGTCGACTGGTGAGCGAATCTGCTTGCGAGCGGAAAGACCCGGGTTCGAATCCCGCTGCCGACATTGTTGACGCGGCTAGAAATACGGCATGGGACTTGGGTAAAACAAACAAATAATTATCGAAGTAATTATCCGACCCAAGAATGGGCCAGAAGGTTCGTTCCTATAGCCTCATTCTATTCTATTCTATTCTTATTCTATCCAATAAAATTTTCCTCAGAATGCCTACGAGAGAAAACACGCTTATGAGAGCTTCTGCAACAGAAATAGTATCCATCATAAATTCACTGACGAAACTGCTTCGGGGAACCGAGTGGTCATACGAAGTATCTATGATTGTCAGGATAAACTCGTGTTTATATTTTGATAAAGTATATATGGGCCTTACAATATCGACAACAATGCTAGAGAAAGGCTACGATACAATTGATATTCTGAAGAAGCACAGGCATTCTCATCAGTTAACGGAAATTTTCGGACAACCATTACACGACTGGTTGTACCACTTAATATCCATTCCAGAAAAAGACCAGAAAAATTAATTAAAAACTTTTGCATCCGTTTTCGCAAACGAAAAATGATCTGTTAACTGGTTATCATGAGTCAGTTGAAGAATGAAAGGCCTGGACACCTTGGGAATAACAAGTACTTTCTTACCATAGTAGTAAAATTTCAGCAAGAAACTCATTAGCAATAAATCAAGTCATCGAGCTTTGTATTTTTGAAAATAAAATCAATTTTAAGTTCTGTAACGCTATTTGCAAGTTTAGTACTAACTCCATCCAATGTAGGGTCAGGGTTTTGATGCTTCTGAATTTCAGTTGGGGTGGAAATTAAGATAGGTAAAACATCATTCTTAGCCTTAGACCTTGTCACAACACAAATATTTTTAACACGTTTAATGCAGTTGTCTAGCCAGTGCAAATCTTGTCTTTGTACGTAGAGTTACTAGAAAGCTTTGAAAAAATTTTAGAACCAAACCTGAGTGACCCACCTGTGTGTCACTTCGCACTTAACGAGTTAAGCTCATTCTGAATTAGTTCATCTGTAAAACATACACGGTGTCACAGCGATACGGGACCCCTAAAAATCAAGCATGACTCGAGAAATTTTGGTGGTAGGAAGAAAACTGATAGACCTTTGCACCACAGATAAAATCTTTTATTTAGATTACGAGGGTATTTTTGAAGAATATTTCTTTCAGATGATCAACCATAACTTTTGAACATTCATGTGCGAAGGTGTGGCGCTATTCCGACCTACGCCCCTCTGTGATTGGCCTCTTCATGCTTTTTCCAACCGTGCTGGGCCACACTATGTTTTGCCCTACTGTGCTGAGCTACACTATGTTCTGCTACTTTGCCATACTGCACTAGATCCCTTCTTGCTGGGTCTCACCGAGCTGGGCCCCACTGAACTGGATCGCTCCGGGTTGGGTAACTTGCTGGGATCCACCGCACTGGCACAGATCTAGCTGGAACCCTCTCCACTTGGTCTTCCGGTGCTGCGCGTCTGTGTAATGGAGCACTTTTTCAACCTCCTAACACGAGCGACGAGCAGCGACTGGTCGAGGACCTAGGCGTAGCTCAGGCCGAGGTCCGCCTAGGAACTCTCTTTTAAAGCGTGTGTCTCCATGGGCGTCTGAGGTCAGCGGTCACATCTGTCGAATAATATTCCACTATTCTCCAATTAAGATTGTATGTTGTTTTCTAAGCAGGTAACAAGCGCTGATAGAATAGGTCAATAATTTAATCAACTTTATTTCGATATATCACAGAATACCGTGTAAATTCACTGTACGAGGAAAAGGGTTTTCAAATGTCAACGCTAACATATGAGGCTAATGATGAGTTACGTAGTAGGTATTATATGCATAGTAAGTGATATAACAGCGATGGAAACGGTTATTTCATTGAAGTAAAGCTTGAAATTATGTACATGTGAGCTAAACCTGCAACAGAGCGCTTACTTTGGAAGAATTTGCACCCACCATAATGTTATAGGTTGAGTTTCCAGCAATATGGCTAAAATCTTAAATTTGAAAATACGAGTTCGAGCAAAACTTCATGTGGTGATTTCTAACATGCTGGTGAACTGCCTAGTGTGATGAGCTGATGATCCATTATTTGTAATTCTTTTCAACACCCAATTGAAGACTTTATTTTGGTTATTGAATCAGAAGTTCAGACATTAACCTATCACAAAATTATTAAAAAGTGAGAAGGAAAAGTTGAAACGCGTCACGAATTATCAAGATTGAAATATCGATAACAATTGGGTTTATAGATGATAAAAATTTCAAAGATTTCGCATTCGTTTTTTATTGCCAGACATTTAGTCATACTGACACATGAACTTCACGATTACACTATGAAAATAGACATTTAAAAACCTAGCATCATGTCAAATAGATTAATTCCTAGCAACTTCAAAGCCCTTCATCAATTCACCGTACACTCAGAGTCCGCCAAAAAATGTGAACATGCATCAGGAAAATCACTAGTTCACCACAAAAGGCTAACTCACAATGTGGACGTGAAACAGGAGTCAGCAGTAGAAGCATACGGCGCATTCTTAAAAGAGCTCATTGGAAATGTTACGTCCTACTGTTATTACATGCAATTCATAAAAACAATCATGATCGAAGACTCCAGTATTGTGAGCGGTGTAGGTGAGTGAGGAAGAACACATCTGTACACTTTCACGTATGCTGGACCTCAAAGGATGTCGTGTATAGCAGAAAGCAAACTATTTTGCAGCCTTTAAACAACTAACTGAGAACGCATGTGTTGCAATTCCACTGAACACTTTGATCAACGTTGCCTTATCAGTGGGTCAGGGTACACGTCAATATCTGGAGCTAATATCCAACACTCTGAACATCTCCTGTCATTGTCGAGGGAAAAGGAAACTTGTGTCAATGTTATGTCAGATTAAATTTCATGTTCAGATATTCATATATGCTTTGTTTTCCTGAAGTGTGTATACACTTTGTGTGAGGACTCGGTATTAATGAATAGTGGAATGATTTTGAGAGAATATTGTTAGCGTTGGTGTGCAGGAGATCAGAGGGAGCCTCATTCGATGATGCGTGGCTGTGCAGTGACTGATGCACTCTAATGCAACCAAAGTCTTGTTTCCATCGTGTTACTAATGTCTATTTTATAATTAGTTTTTTATAGCATCGACGTAGTTACAATGATTGGCTCTATTATCATTATGATTTAAATAAATAGACCGACAAGCTCAGAATTAGTCAATATTTTTAGGGTCAAAAACAAATCCCTATATATATATATATATATATATATATATATATATATATATATATATATATATATATATATATATATATATATATATATATATTTATATATAAATATATATATATGTCCGTTACAACCGCATGCTTGCAATAATGACATCTTGGAGTATTCAGAGCATCGTGTACACAGAGAACATCGTGCACACAGAGAACATCGTGTACACAGAGAACATCGTGTACACAGAGAACAACGTGTACACAGAGAACATCGTGTACACAGAGAACATCGTGTACATAGAGAACATCGTGTACAGCGTGTACACAGAGAACATCGTGTACACAGAGAACATCGTGTACACAGAGAACGTCGTGTACACAGAGAACATTGTGGCGATACGTGCTCTCTCTCTACATGTCACAGGATAAATTCATAATAATTACGAGCATTAATTGAATTCTTACAAGATGAATGTATCACATACACATTTTACGTTAATTGAATGCAATCAATTTTATATAACGAGAGAGAGACGTCGCAAATTGGAGGAATCCAAACCCCCTGACATGAATATTATGTTATGCATTAGTGAGGCCAACACAAGAAGGGTATAAACACGATTAATAAGCTTAACATATACTGGGAAACACACAGAAAACACATGAAAAACGCATAGATTTGTTATGAATCAAAGTAGATTCAAATTGATCAATTCCACTCACACTAATTATTTAACACACGACTCCGAGTGGTTGCTGAGTTGAAACACTGCTCTATCTAACAACACATCCTAAATACACGCGGACACGATAAATTTCACTGAAAAACACTCCAATCCTGTCACTTAACCTCACTGTTAATTTTAATCAACGATAATGATCACTGCAGTTTCATCAACCAGTTAAAGTTGTATTAATATTTCCACTTGATTCCTGTTGACAATATTTTGAAGTAATCACGTAGACATTAAATCCAAGTTGATGCTGAAACCCCGAGCAGCTCCACATTAATTGATGGTGACACTTTCCCAAGTTCATATGCACTTTTCCAAGTTTCCAATTACTCCTAGAAGTAGTAGTCGTAGTGGATGTAGATATTCCGATAGATTCCGACAGCTTCGTTAGATTCTGATCCCGATCCTGATTCTGGCTGATCCCGTAAATTCCGTTTATTTCGTAAATTCCGTAGCTCCCTTAGGTCCCGTAGTTCCCGTAGGTCCCGTAGGTCCCGTAGGTCCCTCCCTAAAATGAGAGAAAGTCCTCCATAAGTGCATGCCTAGATAGAGCTGCCCTATTATGCTTATGACTTGATAGAGGTGCCCTATTAAGTTTATCTTCGTTTCATATGCCAGAAGTAATCTCACCTCCCACCGATGTGTCTGTCTTCTGCTTGTTGTCGCCCCGATGTCACTCCCTCCCCCCAGCTTGTAGACCCCCGCTGTAGAATCGTTGTCGCTCCTAGCACTGTCGCTCGCACTTATTGCCTAGCTGTAATGACCACGTTGGTTTCCTGAATCCTGCTTATATGGTCCCGTGGTGTTTTCTAGAAATACACCTCCTAACTTTTGGCTATGCGAAATATGCGGTTTTGCAGCGCGATGACCGTTGGCTTTTACTGGGTCTGTGGCCCAACTGCTCGCATTCCCCACATGCCTATTCACCTTCCCACATCCTGTATAATGTATCCCCTACATCCTTACATGTTAACACATCATTCAACATCACTATGCCTTAACACTACTATCACCACAACATCGTGTACACAGAGAACATCGTGTACAGCGTGTACACAGAGAACATCGTGTACACAGAGAACGTCGTGTACACAGAGAACATCGTGTACAGCGTGTACACAGAGAACATCGTGTACAGCGCGTACACAGAGAACATCGTGTACAGCGTGTACACAGAGAACATCGTGTACAGTGTGTACAGAGAAAACATCGTGTACAGCGTGTACACAGAGAACATCGTGTACAGTGTGTACACAGAGAACATCGTGTACAGCGTGTACACAGAGAACATCGTGTACAGCGCGTACACAGAGAACATCGTGTACAGCGTGTACACAGAGAACATCGTGTACAGTGTGTACACAGAGAACATCGTGCACAGCGTGTACACAGAGAACATCGTGTACACAGACAACATCGTGTACAGCGTGTACACAGAGAACATCGTGTACAGCGTGTACACAGAGAACATCGTGTACAGCGTGTACACAGAGAACA